>OZ020189.1:140959059-141183817 GCA_963971165.1 Philopedon plagiatum | reverse complement strand
TATATATATATATATATATATATATATATATATATATATATATATATATATATATATATATATATATATATATATAGGTAAATGCAAAAGCTTAATTCTTTCGCTAGTGCAAAACACGTCCGTAAAATGACAAAATAAAGTAGAAGGATTATTCTTCTTGATTCTGGTCCGGGTGCCCTCCTGCTTGTGTGTCCGGGTGCCCCCTTACTGTTTTTTAGTTTTATATATATATATATATATATATATATATATATATATATATATATATATATGTTGCGCCGAATTTGCGTAATTGCCGATTTCATGTAATCGGCAAATTTTTGCCGAATTCGTGAAAAAAGAAGCAGGGTTGCCGATTTCATGTAATAGGCAGTTATTTAACTTGAGTTTGCCTATTTCAAGGAATAGGCACACATGGTAAATTGGGGCCAAGCGAATCGGAGGGCACCCTAAGGTCGGAACAGGGTCAGCACCTGGTTAGGGGCCCTGACAAGTCTTTCCTCGCAGGCGAAGAGTCTTGTCAGGGCCCCTAACCTGGTGCTAACCCTGTTCCGACCACATTTTTCCGTTGGTTAGGGGCCCTGGCATTCCTGGGGCAAGTCTCCTCGCCTGCGAGGAAAGAGACTTGTCAGGGCCCCTAACCAGGTGCTAACCCTGTTCCGACCTTAGGGTGCCCTCCGATAACCTGTAATTTAAAAAATCAATGTCTAGTTTGTGCAGTTGCCTATTTCACGTAATCGGCAAAGGCGTGTGTGCCCAGTTGATGTATTGGGACAATATTTTGCCTAGTACATGAAATCGGCAACCCGGTTGCTTATTTCACGAATTCGGCAAAAATTTGCCGATTACCTGAAATCGGCAATTACGCAAATTCGGCGTAACGTATGTTTTATATATATATATATATATACATATATATATATATATATATATATATATATATATATATATATATATATATATATATATATATATATATATATTCAAATTCAAATTCAAATTCAAAAAGTCTTTATTAAGGCGGGGCTCAGCCAAAGGCTGCTTAGGCCCAACCTGAAATACACATTATATTACATTATGAGTATAAGGTATAATACACAATAACTTATTTAGTATTATAAATGATTAAAACTATACATCCCGATATGAAATTATAAAGTAAAATGTTACACCATTATTCAATATTAAAAAGGACATGGACTGAGGACACCATAACTAAATATTGTTAAAAAAATCATTTTACAGATCTCTGTAGTAATTCTTAACTTTCTTCTTAAATGAGTTTGAATTAGTAATCATTTTTAAATTATTAGGTAAAGAATTAAATATGAAACTCGAGTAGTACGTAAAAGAACCCCTGAAAGCGGTGGTGATGTGTAATGGAACATGAAGTAAGCTAGGCTGTCTTTTGGGTCTTTCATATATTCTATCAGCAAACGTTAATTTTTCATAAAGATAGGTAGGTTTACGTGTAGCAATAATTCTATGCAAAAAACAAGCAAAGTGAATAGTACGTCTTTCCTCCATTCTCAACCAGCCCAACTGCAAGTATGATGGTGTGATGTGGTCTCTTCTTTTGCCGCAAGTGGCATATCTCATACACGCGTTCTGCAATACTTGTATCCTATGTTGGTCCTGGCCTGAAAGGCAGGGACCATAAACAACATCGCAGTAATCAAACAAGGATAAAATAACCGATTCGGTTAATTTCAGTTTAGTCTGAGTATCCAGTATGTGTTTAAATCTATACAGAGACTTAAGCCGGCCATAGGCCAATCTTAAAACAGTATTAATATGTTCACTAAAGGTTAAATTTTGGTCAAGAATAATCCCAAGGTTTTTACATTTATCTGTAAATTGAATTGTTACTCCGTTTAAGAAAATTTTATTAGTTATATCAACTTTGGCACGTTGTCTTTCTGTACCGATAAGTATTCCCGAGGTCTTACCTGGATTAAGAAAAAGGCCATTCTTTTTTGACCATACATTTATTTTTTCTAAATTGTCGTTAATCTCTATGGGGAGAGTTTGATTGCTAGGTGGAAACGATAAATAAATCTGACAATCATCAGCATAAAGCTGGTAACATGTTATTTCATTAGGCAAGTCTGCAGTAAACAAAATAAATAAAAGTGGTCCCAAAACGGAACCCTGAGGCACGCCACTAGATATTATTAAATTACTGGAAGTAACCAGCTCACCCCCAATATTCATGCTAACCTGCTGCCCGCGGTTAGTAAAATATGAGTTAAACCACTCCAAGACACCGTGTGAAAAACCATAGTATTTTAGTTTTGCCAGCATGAGCCGGTGATCCAGGCAGTCGAAAGCCTTGGAATAGTCGAGCAATATAAGAATAGTAGTCAAGGACTCATTCACGGCATGCAACAAATCATCAGTTAAATCAGACAAAGCCGACGCCATGCTGTATCCCGACCTAAAACCAGATTGTCTGTGGGGTAGAAGATTTAAAGCATCAATATAATTTTTTATTTGTTGATACGCTACCTTTTCGGCAACTTTAGATGTTACAGTAAGTATACTTATGGGGCGCAATTCAGTCAGTTCCATATATATATATATATATATATATATATATATATATATATATATATATATATATATATATATATATATATATATATATATCCATGAAATAAACTCAAAGTGACGTTTTAATATTCCTTTACGGATAAAACCATAGCAGGAGTAAAATGTACGCTGATTCGATGTGCTTTACTAGACCTACAAATAAACTAGCACAGTAAAATAGAAACGTGAAAATTTATAAACAGGAGTCAGTATGGGAGTTCGCAAAGGGCATAGACGCTCAGAGGTTAGCCGCAAACCCTAGCAACATCACGGGAGACCTGGTAACAAATTGAACAAATTCGGGATCTCAACCACCGAGTGGAACGGGACTTTCTTTGGGTGGTTTAAATATAATTTGCAAATTTTAGTTGTTTGCAGGTTGAATTTATGTTTGGGCGGGAGAGTTAAAACTAGTGGTTTTATATACAGGTGGATTGATAACGACGACGTCTAGCGGCTAAGTAGTTTAACGACATTTTTTACTAAAGTGTGACTTTTGTCAAAATATGCATTTCGTTAATAGTTGCACCAGTTCTTTATTTAGGAGCCCATGTCATAAATTGTAGTATAATATTATCTGAAAACTGTAGTTTTAACATTGTATTGTATTATGTTGTATGCTTATTATTATATAATAAAAAATAAACAAAATAAACTTCATTTTTCGGGCGATAAAATTTGCGCTTTACCTGAATCTGAAGGGTCACCAAATGTTTAAAATTTTAAATATACATTTGGCCCCTTTTCCTTTAAAATCTACCTGCACGCCTGTTTTGGGTTGTTTGGATTTTCCTGAATCCAGCAATAACTTAAATGAATGGATTTTCTCGAAAAGTATGAAACAATGTCAGTTCAGTGGACTCATTATTTTATTATTATTAAAATTATAATGTGCAGGACAGTCCAAAAATGGAACCAAAAGGTTGCAAAAGGGTCATTTTTACGAAATTGTGGATTTTGCAACTGAAAATTTAAAAAAAATAAAAATTGTATATTTTGCAGAAAAGTTGTAGGTATGTTTGATTATATCAGGTGATAAGATACTAAAACGGGTCAAGCATAAAATGTGTTTTTTTCTGAAAAAAAAAATGACAACCAAAAGTAGAGTTAACGAAGATGAAATATTATAAACGGAGGTGAGAAACTAAGAAACTTAAATGCCTGAATTCTTAGAAAACAAATTTATATACTTTTATTTTAAGTTTAATCTTTTTGAAGTGAATGTGGTTAATGCGCTTTTTAATCTATAGTTTTTGATAATCCTTCCAGAAATGCAACGCACAAAATTTCTTTTATCGGCAAAGGTTTGTTGTTCTTCATAATTAGTTTTAATTTGATCCTTTAAAACTACTCTTAAAAGAAAATTTTGTTTTACTTCTAGGGAAACTTGTTGGTCCTTAATTATTTACTTTGCTTTTTCCTTAGGTGTGTTGGATATATTTTCTTTATTCCTAATTAACTTCTTTTTATATTTTTGTGCCTTTCTGATTTTCGTAGTTTTTCCTGCAATATCGTAATTTTATTGTTCATTATATCCCGATTTCTTCTTTGTATCTGCTTCCCTTTTATACGCTGCCTAGATACAATGGGCTCAACTTAAACAGTAGGCTAGTCAAAAATAGGGTCAGTGAATTCTTGAACTGCTTCGACCATCTTTTCTTTTTTTTTGCCATGATATCACCTTTTACTTCGTTATCTTCAGTTTCTTCTTATCTTTCTTTTTTCCCTCTCATCAAGATTCCTTATTAATTTAATTTTCTAGGCTTCTTTTCTTGCCTTTCTCTTCATTTTTGCTCCTCATGCAAAGCCGGATTATTTTTGATCTTATCTCTCAGCTTTCTCATGCATTCCCGGGATTTTTCATTTGAGGGTTTTCTTTCTTTTGTAGTTTTTTATATTTTGTTCTTGTCATGGCTCAAAATACAATAAATAAGCACATTATTAACCAAAAATTTCACTTTCGTTAATCCTCCTCACCCCCGTTAATAGTGTCATTAACGGAAATGAGATTAACGGAGGTGAGGATTTTATTCTAATATTCCGCCATAAGCATATTAACATTCTGAAATTGCTACGTTTTATGCATATAAATCCATGCAGTTGTTAAGTATTTAAAATGATAATTTAATTAAATATATTTGATTTTTTACCTGTGTAATTAATTAATATTAACCGAAGTGACACAGTATGCTTGACGCCAAGGTATTTTCTGTCTTTTTTACTATAAATTGTTCTTAAAACAAGAACAACGGACCGTCCTAACTGGAGACCGAACTGTAATTAATCCCCGCCGTACCTTTGTAATGTTATTTGCTACTTTCGTGCCATCTATGATTTTTAATGAATATTAAATGGAACGTTAATGAAAGTGAGAATTGAACTTAGGGACAAGTATAATTTTGAATTTTCTTTATTATAAATACGTTTTCTATAAAATTTTCTGTTAGAATATACATCTTTTTGAGTTTCCTCGTTATAATATATTTTTAGATTTTAAGCCATTCATGTTAAAAGCGTGACAATTCTGCTAAAAGCTTTGGAAGTCGACCTGGGGACAATTAACAAACGTGAGGTCTCACGTACTGTTAATTAAAAATTTAATACAAAATCACAAAAATTTTTCCAAGGACCTACGTATTTTCATCGGAGCAGTAATTTTCTTCATTTTTATGCGATAAAAACAATATGTGGTTGCTAGAATGTGATAATAGTGATAAGGGACTGTAAATGGAACAATTTCGTAAGAACAACCCAAAAGTACGAAAGGAGGTGAAGTTATTTTTGTAAATAATTTCAAATTCAGAAAAGTAGGAATATTATTAAGCGGAGAAAAGCCTTGGAGATGTACTATTAAAAGTTATAGAACCTCGTCGTATACTATGAGTGAAGAAAATTTATTAACTCGTGAACATGAAAACCATAACCACTCGGCCTTGGAAAGTGGAAACATTGCAAGCATATATGCTGTGTAGTGCTGTGAAGAGAAAAGCTGTTGACGATTTGTGTGAAAAGCCAACTAAATTAATAAAAAAAAATTGTTACTAGTCATTCAGTTTCCACTGCAAATCTGAACACATCAGAAATAAGTTCTGCAAGAGTCCGGTCTAATTTGACAACGAAAAGTTTTAAACTGAGAAGTGTAAGAATAAGACAACTAAGTTTTATACTATGAATTTAATTCTGAGCTTTTTCCCAAATTTATAAACAAATTTTACGTACTTTTGACGAAAATAGAACTAAATTCATTAAAGCCGACACCACCAGATGGCGGATTACCTTTTTCTTTACAATTCCCTTGATATGGAAATCCATTGAAAGGGTTTAATGAGTAGAATACGATAACAGGTAAAATGTGTTGTAATAATGATGCATTATCAGAAATGCATATAGGTTAAGACGTAACTGAAAATTTAAAAATAAAATATTTTGTGAAAAATACTTTTTAAAATTTACAGTTTTTTCATTGTGCCAATGCTGAATGCTAATTATAAGTGGATGTAATTCGCGTGGGTGGCTCCTAATAAAAGTAGTATCAAAGTTATCACTGAAAAATATTGTCCTAAAAGCTTGTCGCGTGAATAGAAAAGAAAAAATTACACACTTAGGTATTTACTTACAATTTCTGCCAAACAAAATAAATGCCTGTATGAACTTTTCGCGCGCGACAAGCTTTTAAACAATCAGTTTAACATAATATATTATATCTGTTTCAGTGATGACTACTTTTATTAGGATCCACCCACGCGAACTACGTCCACTTTTAGATAGCATTCAGCATTACCGCAATAAAAAGAACTATACTTAAAGATGTAGAATGAGAATTTAGAGTTCTCCAAATGAACTATACTTATTTTTTTCGTTTTAGTACATCTAAATAATAAAAGCCCGTTTTTAAAAAGTATTTTTACATAAGATTTTATTCTATAATGTGTTTTGGGAAAAGAGTCCCTTAAAAAAAAATTAAAAAAAATAAGTGAATTGACGTGACTATTGAACACGTGTTTTTCGAAAAAAAAATTATTAAAAAAGGTGTTTTTTAAAAAAATGGTGTTATGAAAACCAGTAAAGAATTTTGAAAGATTGTTGTAAAAAATATATTATCTAAGAATTATCATAGATCTGACACCGGGACATTAAAAATAATTTTATTGCCATACCCTCATTCTGCTCTCGTCAATCTATGCGGCTTTTAGTCTATCATCAATCTCATCATTACAGATCTCACCTCTGATTACAGATAAATGTATTTGTCTCCCTTAAAAGTTTTAAAAAATGTTGGCTCTCTGAAAACAAGAAATCGGGTTTGCATTTTTTTAAAATTAAAAATGGGCCAGAGAATTAATTTTACCATTAAAAATAAGAAAATTGATGGAAGTCGATTTTCGAATTTTTGTTTTAGCACAGAAATATTTTGGGTTTGCTCAGAGGGGACTATATTTTTATGCCCCTATGCTATAGGTAATGTATATTTCACAATATACTGTTGACCTATTGCAATAAAACATTTTTGCTACCTAATGCCATAAAACTTTCTCCAAGTACCTATAGTGCATGGCTGGAACCCAATATTTTGATGATGTCAGTAGGGTATTTAAATTTGGCCAGTAATTTATTTAATTGCATAGCATTTTATACAGAGTGTTTAAGTTTGTATACTTCTTATGGGCGGTGCAGTTTATTGATAGGTGTTCAAAGAATGTGGCGTCCATAAGTACGTGTTGTTAACAGTGGAGCTTCCAACAGTAGTGTTAAAATTAAAAGAAAACATTTGTCGCCAGGAAAGAAGAAAATTGTAAACAATGTATATGTTTCTTTAATAAGCAGAAGTTTTGACGTAAATGCCACTTTAGAAGAAACATCTACGTTAACTAAAACCCCCTTTTTTACAGACAGAGATATTGTGGTTAACAGCATTAAGGAAAGAAAAGAACGGAGGAAAACGGAGGAGAAAACAGGTGTTCCGACGAAAGTGAGAAAAATTTAATTCGGAGGAAAATCTATGCCATGTATGAAGAACAGGCTGTCTACGCTGGAATCTCCTAATAAACGGCTTATCGAGGATGAAACCAGTGATGCCAGATCTGCAGAATATTCTGCAATATGCAGAGTTTTACAGACTCATTTAGCCATTTGCAGAATTGCAGATTTTTATAATTAAAAGGCGGAGTTTTAGTTTGCTAACAATTATATTTTAATTTTTAAGTATTTAGGCAGTTTGGAGAATATTCCTAATAATTGGTTAGTTCTGTTAAATAATATTACATTACTTTGTCATTTTCTTTTTATATAATAAATTTCATCACACACCACGATCTGAGATTTTTTACAACCATTCCGATTTTTTTCACAGTGCGTCACTGGTTTAGAATATGCAGAAAAATCACTTCGTTTGCAAAATTTCCAGTTAACAAGCGCAGAATTTGAACCGTACTCATCTGGCAACACTGGATGAATCCAATATTTTATCTTTCAAAACAAGCTGATGGAGAGTTCTATCATCTATCACAAATTGGTTTATGTGATGGTGAGTTAGCGTAATGCTGTAAATATTTAAAAAATTTATTTTAAATTTAATTTAATAAAAATAAATAGACCATGGAAATGAATTTATTATTGCCATGTTTGCCAGCCATGAAAACTACAGCTTAGCTCAAATTGAAACAATTCAAGCAAATGCCATTGTTTATCAGAATTCAATTAGTATTTGGTGCAATTTGGCTTTTAAACATTCCTCATAATCTTGCAACCTGTTGTGATAACCAAATGTTACATTTCTTGTCTTTTAGTTTTTTTTTGGCTTATGTATATTTGGAAACCTTGTATGTCACAAACAAATAATTTGCCCTTTTAGTTCAAGTTGTGATATTTATTCTTAAATTTTTAACCGCATTTTGAAACATCCTGTATATTTTCCCATTTTACCGTCAGAAGTGGCCTCAAGTTAAATATATTGTGTCTGGCTACATCCTAAAATCGCCACCAACCCCTTGTTAATGTATTGTCAAACATTTTACCTGCAGAGGGTATAGCCCAAAATCGCCACTACTCTTATCTTCTGAATAAATTAAATGAAATGTATGTGAGGAAGGAATATCTTTGAGTATACCTCCCCATTTGTACAGTGTCTCTCTCTCTATGTCTCTATGCCTGTCTCTCTGTTACTCATTGCGGCTCCGTACGCCACAGTGCTGCTTGCTAGCCATTCTTTCGGACAGTCTGTAACACTGAGGAAGGAATATGTATCTATGGCAAATAATTTATTATGAACTATAAAGTTATTAAATATATATACTATTATCTTATAAATAAAAGGCTCATGGCGATTTTGGGCTATAGGTGTCCGGGTAACTCTGTAAGCCGTGGCGATTTTGGGCTGCCAATTTAAGGGCAAGTAATTATAGTGGCGATTTCGGGTAACACCGTTGTGTCTATATAACAGTATTTGCAAGTCATAAACAGCTAATAATAATCACTAATCAGGTAAAAAGGGTTTTCTTTCCAAGAAGCAAATAATTACAAAATTTACCGGATTGCAAAATTCTTCAAATGAAGCCAGATTCGTTGGAGCATAATTATAAAAATCTTGCAGTTACGTTCCTTGCCGATAACGCAAATAGTTAATAGGTCATAGAGATATGTGAAAAAATTCATATGGGGCACCAATTTTATATCATACTTCAATAGGTGTTGGGATAGGTTGAGGGCCGGCAACATTTATTTCGTCACTGTTTATACCATCATTTCAAAAAGAAAAATTGGTTCTTTAACTTTATGAGCACAATGATTTACGATGGCCTATGCGCCTAGATATCCTGCAACTTCTAGGAAGTTCCTGACGAGAACAATAAGAATTTTGTTCATTGATTCAAATTGATCTATCTGAGAGACTACCACACTATAGTATTTAACTACAAAAATTATGCTAAAAGAAATTGGTTCTAATTTCACAAAAAAAAAATATTTTCTTTTTTTCTAAACTTTTGCAGAGTGACCGGGAGATGAGATAGTGTTCTGATAGGAGATTGCTGTGATCATCATTAGAGCTGTGCAAATACAAATGATTTCAGTGGCGTTACACAATTTTATATATAAAATACATATCTATGTTTGTAGTAGGTATGTACGGTATGTACTGGTATGTAAGTAGGTATTTACAATTTCTGCCAAACAAAATTAATGCTTGTATGAACTTTTCGCGTGTGACAAGCTTTTACACAGGACAATAAATTTAACATAAGATATTATATCTCTTTCAGTCTTAACTTTGATACTCCACCCACGCAAACTAGGTCCACTTAAAAACAGCATTCAGCATTTCTCCAATAAAACAACTATATTTATTTTTTTCGTTTTAGTAGGTACATCTAAAAGCTTGTTTTTAAAAAACAATTTTTACACAAGATTTTATCTTACAGTTGGTATTTGTAGTTTTTATATACAGCTTTGCCAATAAGTTAATCTTGGACAATAATGCATATTTTGAATTTGAATTTTGAATATATTTTACATATATATGCCAATATTACGTCAACAGATGTAGAACCCTCATTTTCTAAATAAATGCAATGAAAGAGTTATTAATAATGCTAATGTACGCAGAAATAATACAGAAACTTTTAATGGATACGAAGGAATGGGTCATATATTTATTTTATTTATCAGTACAATAAACCAATAAATAAAACGGTTATGCCACTGGAATCGCGCGCATTTTGCACAGCTTTAATCACTATCCACCTAGAGCACTTTTGGCACTTTCTTGGATATGTCTGTATATTACCTATTAGCCAAGGCATAATGGAGCCGATTTTCTCTACAAATAGCCAAGATGGTCTTCGTTTACCTAGAAATAATAGAGAGTTACCCTTACCACATGAAAATCTACAAATCTCTTCAGAATAGTTGTTTAGAATTGACAATCTATGTCCTAATTTTTACCTGTGGGTCGATGTTCCCCAGGTACCAGAATCAAATTTACATTAAATTTGCAAATTTTAAGCCTTCTAAATTATTGCTAATATTAAGGTAAATAAGAAAGAGCTGGAAATTCCCGGGAAAAATTTTAGGTAGATACCCAAACCGAATTCTCAGCCCTTCTTGTCATTAAGTTAGTGCCATAGTTAGTTTTGCCTTCAGTGTATGTCTCTTCAGTTCAGTGTTCGGTAGTGTTGTATTTGTGTTAGTATTTGTAGTGTTTAAGTAAAAAACCAGGTATGTACCGATTTTTTTATCTATTATGTTGGTTCAGAAAAGGTTACGCCAATAATAATCTTGGAATTTAGTAAGATTCATTAATAATAATTGGGCCTAAAATTTTACACAGACCATCTAAATTTCAATTTCTTGTTAGAAACCTCTATAAATAACAACAATATTTTCTCTGAATTTAAGAATAAGGAAGTCTAATGCTGGTAAAACTTTTTGGGGCGCTTTGTATATCCTAGAGATTTTTTATCAGAAACTTTCTATCGTTTAGCACTCTTCAGGTTTGAGGAAGGAAATTACTTGTTTAAAAATATATACAGTGCATGTTTTAAAGGAACCATAGAGTTGTTAAATTTTTAACCCTGTTCTACTCATCAAAAAAACCGAAAAAAAAAGTTGCAGAATCGGTTTTACATTGCTGTAGTTTGAAAACAAATTAACGGATTTTGATGAGCTTTTCAGATCCTGAAAGTCCATTTTATTTACCTTTCGTTCTAGGAAGTCATTTTGCGTCAGTACGGATATCTGGACATTATACAGAGCGGAGAATAAAGTAGTGCAAAAATTTAAAAAGCTTAAGTTCTTGTAGTTGCACTGATACTTGTTTACTGTATTGCATACTAGGCAGGATTTGAAGTCAATATCTCGGGACGTTTTTGTCAGCTTTTTAGTTTCGACTTTCTTACAAGAAGTGTAGATTTTTTCCAGAAACGGTCTTTTTTATGAAAACAATTCTAAAATTCCGTTACAGTTTCATTAATAACAATATTTCCATCGATAGTCAAACAACCTTCATTCAGTCAGTCTCAAAATGTCTACTGAATGTCCGCATTTCCAATTTCACTGCATTTTTTCATTGCATTACTTTACTTTATACGCTGCATAATGGGGAAATTGGAAATGCGGATATTCGGTATCCATTTTGAGACTGACTAAATGAAAAGTTGTATGATTATCGATGGAAATATTGTAATTAATGAAACTGTAGCGAAATTTTAGGATTTCTTTCATAAAAAATACCGATTTTGGGGAAAAATCGATACTTTTTATTAGAAAGCCGTAATTAAAAAAGTGACAAAAACGTCCCAAGATGTTAACTTAGACTTCAAATCCTGCCTAGTATGTAATACAACAAATAAGTACTAGTGGAAATACGAGAACTTAAACTTTTTAAATTCTTTCAATTTCTCCGCTCTGTATAATGTCCAGATATCCTCACTGACGCAAAATGGTTTCCTGAAACGAAATGTAAACAAAACGGCCTTTCAGGATCTGAAGAGCCTATCAAAATCGGTCAATTCATTTTTAAACTATAGCTATTTAAACTGATTGTGAAGCTTTATTTTTTCGATTTTTTTTTGTCGAGCAGTGTATTAGAAGATAAAACTTGACATAGGTAAATTTCAGAGACTTAAGATTAAGTTAGCTTGCCAATTATGTCAAGAAAGTTCCAAAAAATACATGAGACCCATGAATTTTTTTAAAAATAGGCGCATCATTACCATTAATATTAACATTATCACAATTTGTATTATTTCCGACTGTGGTAAATGTTGTTTTTGAAACATTTAGTTTTAATCTGTTCACTTCTAATTAGTTGGATATAGTTTTTCACTCAAAATTTCAAGCTTCCACCGATTTAAATAAATTTGAAGTATGGTCAAATATCTTTGCTATTATAGAGGTAGAGACACCAAATTTTAGGTGTATCTTATTGGTTAATAAATCTACTTTTTTATGTAATTTAACTTTTTCAACCCCCTTAAAGGGTGACGCTAGGGAGTTGAAGTCAAAAATTTTAAATGCAACCCTATGCCTTGTGGTAATTCATTTTAAATGTCTTCAAAAAATAAACATTTCGTATCTTCCATTTTTATCTTTTTATCTTCCGTTTTTAAATGGCAAGCCTATTAAAATTGAAAATCGTAAAACAAAATTAAAAATTTCAAGTACCTACCTTTATTTCTCATAATTAGGGTAGATCGGGGTCGGTTGTAACATTCTGACTTTAGTATTTAATTATGAAAAAACTATTAGAATTGGAAATACTATTTGTATGGCTATAGTTAAGGTAATTAGTTACCTTTATTATGTAAGTGATATTTTAGGGCTGAACAAAGTAAAAACCTGACAGGTAACTAAAAATTAAAGTGATGTAATTTGTTACAACCGCCCCCACCCAGTGTCAGTTGTAACACTAAGGGGGGTCGGTTGTAACACCACATTTATGATAGGACTATGCCTAAAATTGGGGATATAATAAAATATTTATATAGGACAATCATGGACACTGGTAAATTTTCATTGGGGGCTTCCAGTTTCTTCTTGTATCTTGTCAATGACACGTGGCTTAATTCATATTGTCTTGCTTATGATTTAATAGAGAGATTCCCATTAGTAACTTCTTTATATGCTGGTTCGTAAAAGGTTATATCTTTCGTACCACGGTCTGTCTTCCTTTTCTTCGTACGGGGCATTCTTAAAAAAAGCAATAAAAAACTATATTATCTGTACTACAACGGGGTCGGTTGTAACGTTACAACCGTCCCCGAGTTGCCTTGTTACAACCGTCCCCGACTGTACTTGCAAATTTGTATTATAATTTTTAAGCAAAAAACACAACAACACGGTACAAAATTATGCCTATACAATAACAAAATACCTAAAAAAAAATGTCTAGTACGATAAATTGTACCTACATGGCTTTTTCTGCACTTTATCACAATAAAAACGAACACGAAAAAAGTTACTTTTTGATATAAAAAATTTAAATGGCTCTATACGCACAACTGTGTTTCATGGAGCCGGTAATGGTACTAATGGGAGTTTAGCAACTGAATAGGCGGAATCTTTGACAAATTAGCGCATGCATATCTATTACGTTTATGAAGATATTTGAGATGTTACTTTTGACCCCTGTTACTTTCGACCCCGGTCTACCCTACTTTAAAAGTTGTTCAAAATGACCCATGAACTTCTTTGCAGTAGTAAATTCGATTTTGGAGCTCTGCAAGGGGTAACACCTGCCATTCTCGAAAATGTGGGAAATGAGTTTCAAGATCGACTTTATTACTGCCAAGAAGTTTATGGTGGTCATTTTGACCAACTTTTAAAGTACTAAGAGAAATAAAGGTACTTAAATTTTTAATTTTTTTTCGCGATTTTTAAATTTTAAAGGCTTGCCATTTAAAAACGAATTAAGGTACAGACCTCGGGTTTACGGTAAAACGTTTCTTTTGAAAACGATAAATTACATAAAAAGGTAGATTTATTAACCAATACAATACACCTAAAATTTGGTGTCTCTATCTTTACTATTAGCAAAGGTATTTGTCCATACTAAGACTTTTCGGACACCCTGTATATTTTTACCCTGTGCATAAATTGAAATGTCATCTGTAACAATTTAAATATAGCATTTTGACCAAACATTTACCATATTATTTATATGGAAAAATAAATAATATAGCCCGAAATAACTGCCCTTAGGCAGTGCCGTAGCTAGGTGTAGGCAGAGTAGGCCCTTGCCTAGGGGCGCTGGTGGCAAGGGGCGCCAAAAACTATAGAGTCTGTAATCTAATTAGTTATTGTCAAGGGGCGCAAAAGTCCCGGCTTGCCTTCAGTCAAATTTAGCCTAGCTACGACACTGCCCTTAGGTACACCTATGGATATTATTATATTTCTTTTCTGAAATTTTTTTATCAACTTTGGTTATCTGTTGTCTATTACTTAGATACTTTTGAAACCATTTATGTACAATATATCCGTATCACCAGTTGCAAAGGCATGTATAATCAAAAAATACAGTTATTTTCCAATTTTGAATTCCACACTGAATGGCTGTGTCGATTAAAAACTTTTTTCTAAAACCTGTTTGAACATTCACTAAAATGTTGTTTTCATAAACTCCAAAAATAAACTGTCGTTTCCATAAGTTTTTTAATATCTCACAGAATGTTGGTTGTCCTCATTATTTCACTACATTCTTTTGTATGTTTATCATTTTAAATTATTATTAATAATAATAAATTATAATAAATTATTATTATTATAAAATTTCCTCAAATTTCAGAACTTTAATTTTTTAGTTTCACTATAATTTTTGTTGTACTTCATTATTACATACGTTAATTGTTGTATAAATTTCGCTTGGTAAATGCTGAGTAGCACAACTCAAAATGTATCATTTTTAAGTTATCACTGTAAATGATTAAATAAATAATCATAGTTACAAAGTAATTTCCACTAAAAAGATCAATTTAGAAATGTTAAAATCATCATTCAACACTGTGGCGCAACAAAAATATTTTTCAATTTCAGTTTTTAAATTAAAAATACTATTTTCTTCATTAAAATATCTACAGCGATAACAACTAGGCTAAAAAATGTACAGGGTATCCGGAAAATACAGGCACAACGGGATGACAGACTCCTGACGTCAAAATAGGTTGATTTAATCCAACTTAGTTATATCAGAAATTGTTTCGTTTAGCTGGTAGAGGGCGTCAAAAATTAAAAAGATTTTTTCATTTATTCATTATCAGCAGTTTCTTTTTTCCTTTCTAAATGTAATAATCATACATAAGTTACCTAGATAATATGATAAAAGCATTTTAATTAATTATATTTAGTTATTATCATATTTTAGAGAGCTTTAAGTAGTAATTAATAATTGTTTTTAGCATAAAAAATGATGAACGAAGAAGTTACATCAGGATTTGAGAACGTTGATTTTAACGACTATCGATGCAAGAAATGCGATAAATATCTGTCAGTTCAACCGATCCACAATTTTGACGGACAATACACGTCATATAACATATGCGGACGATGCACGGTGGACAGGAATGACAGCCGCATCAGCAGAAATCCCACATACGAATCAGTGGCAAAAAATATAAGCTTTCCATGTGGTGAATCCAGTGATTGCCAGGAAATGATAAAGTTTGGGACAATGGCACTGCAACACGAATTGCAGTGCCAACATAGGGGGTATACGTGCCCAATCTGCGAGATTCACTTTTTATATAACAATTTTGTAAAGCATTTTGAAAAAGAGCATGCAACTTATGTTCTAAACAATCAAATTGTTAAAATGGTCGACATATTTAACCTAAACTCAGGAAAATTGTATATTCTGGCCAAAGCTCGGAATAGCAAGTATTTTCTGAAAATTACTATTAACGGCAGAACAGTGACGGTACAGGTAGAAATATTTTTTACAACAGCTGTCCGTCATTTGATAAATGTCATTCTGGGTAAAGAGAGGCAAAGAGTGCAATTTCAAGGAGATGTGTTTAAAGGAATTAGCATGTTTCACAAAGAAAACTTAAATGACGCGCTGCTTGTTATCAATATTTTGCCTTTAGATAACGTATACGAAGCTCCTGAAATAAGCGAAATGAAGCAGATGCTGGCAATGTCACTAGAATGTCCTATATGCTGTGCTATGATGAAAGATCGGATTTTTGTATGTAAAACAGGACATTCCGTATGTCAGTCGTGTTTTGGGCAGGTGAGGATATGCCCGTTTTGTAAAATGGATTTTAGTGGCACGCGCAATTATAGCTTGGAAGGCCTTGCAGAAAAATTTATGAATGACATTTCGGGTAAGTTAACATAAAAAATATACAATATGTTACAAAGCCATATCTCGAAAACTGTTTAAAATATTTTTATGAAATTTTGGTGAGTTAATAGGAAGACGGGTGACATATTTAAATATATTCTTGAAATTTACCCCCCCCCCCCCTTGATATTTTGAGGGGTGAGGGGTAACTTTGGAATTTTAAACGGGGTGTTATACTTGTGCTTATAAAATTCGAATCTACGTGAAACACTACGTAATATGTGTTTTTTTTTTTTTTAGATTTGCTCTTTTGGTTACGGAACTATGATTTATTAGGTTATAAAATAAAAAAATATTTACCATTTAATTTAAACTTATTTATCGTCTGTTATGCTTGAGAAGATGTTCGAAATGTCCACCTTCAACTTCCAAACACTTTCTCATTCTTTTTAATCGACTTCATGAGGAGGCTATCAATTCGATCCGTATGTGTAATTTTTTTTTTATGTATGTTCACGCATAATTCTTGAACGGATCAACCGATTTCGATATTTTTTTTTGTTTTATAGGTGAGTTCTCCTGAATGGTAAAATATGTTGAAATCATTTTTACTGGATAAAAAGGGGAGACTAGGAAATTGTCCAAAAATGATAACTAATGTGCCATTTTCGAGGTTATTGAGGGCAGAAAATCTAATTCTGTATATCAGTTGTTAAAAAAATTACCGGTAAGGTGGGGAGTAAAAATGAGCGATTGGCAATTTTTTCAAAACTATTAACTAACATGCCGTTTTCGGAGTTATTGAGGTCAAAATTTAATTTTGTGTAACAGATGTTTAGAAAATTGGCGGAGCGGGGGGGGGGGGGGGGTTAAAGAGGAGCGACTGCCAATTTCTTCAAAAATGTTAACTAATAGGTCATTTTCGGTGTTATTGGGGTCAGAAAAGCAAAGTTTATGTAACGGATGTTAGCCATGTCATTTTCGGGGCAACTGAGGTCTGAAAATCCAATATTGCATGAACATTATAAATTTAAATAGGGGGCGATAAGATGAAGGGGGAGACAGAATAGGTGAACTAACAAGGAAGAAATTTTTTTTTCCAAAAAATGAACCGGTTTCATAAAAGAAAAAGCACTAAACAGTATCAAATAATATTTCTACGTATTTATAACTGTGGTTAATGGTAAACTTAATTTTGTTCAAAGTTAGGTAACTTGTACACCGAAGTTCTAAACTTTGAAGTCGGCGTAATTTTAAAGATTAATAGGAATCCTTAATGATAATACATTAATAAAGAGTAATATTTTTAGTTATTTATTACTAAACGGTCAGCCTAATTGCGTTCAACTTTAAGTAATTTGTACACAAAAGTTCTAGACTTTAAAGTAAGCGCAACTCATTAATTTTTTATGACTTATCATCACGGATCCTTAGAACTTCGGTGTACAACTTACCTAACTTTGAACAAAATTAAGTTTACCACTAACCACAGTTATAAATACGTAAAAATATTATTTCATACTTTTTGGTGCTTTTTCTTTTGTCAGGTCGGTTCATTTTTTTGAAAAAATAATCTTTCTTTTTAGTTCACCTATCCTCCAAGTCACTCCCACCCCTCAAAATAGAGAGAGGGGGTAAATGTCAAAAATACATTGAAATATGTCCTCCCATCTTCCTATTAACTCACCAACATTTCATAGAAATATTTTAAACTATCTTCAAGATATCACCTTGTAACACTTTAAAAAACTGACCCTGTTTGACAAGATATTTTTTCCTGAAAGGGGCAGTTTGAAAGATAGTTTTATTTTGTAATAACCAGCATTGCAGAAACGGACTAGTCTTGACCCTCAAAGCATTTAAATACTATTTGTCAATCATTTGAACGTTTTTATAGAAAACGGTATTTCTATTTCTTATTGATGGTAGTAAAATAAATATTTCTTGACCGTTTGTGATAAATTTTATTGGGGTTTTTGGTTATTTGTGCACAGTTAACGTTTTTACTGGGTTTGTGTTACAGCTTATTTCAAACTTAAACCGTCTTCGGAACTTACTAAAAAATAAACACTACTATAAATTCTAAACTAAAACTGATTTTCGTTTAAACAGAAACCCCAATAGAGCAAAACTATAAAACCCGTAGTTTAGTGCTCATTCTTTAATAAGATTTGAAGATGGTTTAAGTTCAAAATAAATCTAACGTTAACCCAATAAAGCAGTTAATTTTTCACAATGACCTAAAAACCAAAGAAAACCCAATAAAAAAGCACTGTGTAATTTCATTTCGTGGAACTAACTGCATGTATTAAAATTTCTAATCTAATCATCTTCTTTTTTTTTTGAATAAAAAGTTATCTGATTTTAAAGAAAACTTATTTTTCTTTAAATTCTTTAAAACAATATTTTAATTCAAATATTTTTCTATATCTTCAAATAAAAACTTATCTATTGGTCCAAATATAATCAATAACCTGTACTTCATGCAAATAATTTAATCAAGAATAAAATTAGTGAGACACTTAAAATGTGACAGCACTCATGGTAATGTCATTGTCAAAGATAAGTCTGAACGTCAATTAAATATTACTTACAACAATGAAATGAAGTCTACTTGTCAGGGGTACATGTACCCCTGACAAGTAGACTTCATTTCATTGTTGTAATATTTTACCTCACGGTAAATTCTACTCCAACTGCTTGAAACTGCTAATGGATGGCGCTGCCTGTTTTATACTGCTTATGCAGTGTGACATGGCTAGCTTAAAGAGTATGCTTTTTCGGAGGGTAGGTATGTTCGTTTATCCTGTACTGATGAGAACTAAAGAGTTCGAAACCGGTATGCAGGTACGACATCCTAACTAAAGAAAAAAGCTCCTCCTTCCTGGTAGTTTCTTGCAGTCAAACCAAGTATTTTGTTGTCTAACAGTGTTAGTCAAAATACGGCAAATTTTGGTATGTAATCCAGCGCTCGTAGGGGCATATAGCCCGGAGAATAGCTGTTTTACCATGATTTGTTCAAATCCTTATAGTATAAGGAATTTTCAGGTGGTTTAGAGAACTTATTCTCAATTTTACATAAATATTACTTGATTAAAAGTTATGGGCACCAGACTGTTAAGATTTTAATCTACGTCAGTGTCATTATGACCCATTTAGCATTGTCATTTGGATGTCACTGTGGCCTTCATAATAACAGTCATTGCTATTATGAATTCATAAAAACACGCAAATAATACTAAAGTTGCCAAAGTCAAAATTGAAACAAGCGCGGTTACCATGACATCGACTAATATGGGCACCTGATAACTTTGAATTGTAATTTATGAAAACGTTTCTGGTATTTTAAGATAAATCGAATCTGTGCGAATAAAATCTATTTCAAACGTCGTAGATTAAATTTTGAATGATACACGTTCGATATGAACTTTTTTAATGAAACTTGTGTAACTTAACGTTACACGCGTTTCATTATAGTGTTCATATCGAACTAGTATCATTAATAACTATAATTTCATTAAAATTTTTGTAGTGAAACCATCGTCATGTACAAAGAAGATCTAAATAATGCGAAATTGATAACGAAGAAATCACCACTCCAGTAAATAACATAAATCCGAATCCTGAAGCAACTTATTTAGGCATCACTACATTGTTCAATATGTTGTATTATTGAGAAAAATAATAGGGATTTTTGACGGTATAACAGAATATTCTAAAACCTGTTGTGTTTTGAGTCCTTTGACAATATGTCGATGATGTAAGTTGGAGTCTGATCACACATGAAATTACCTGGAGTGGCCGTTGGAGGAAAATTTACAAGACTTCTTCTCTACAACTTTAACCAAAACGTAGCGCACTAAGAAATTATGAGTCAAAATAAATAGGTAAGTTAGATGATTTTATTCCAAAAACACATACGCTCAAAATCTAGGGATATTGAAGATGTTTTAAATATTTTCGTGCTTTGTGCTAAGAAATGGGAGAAGAAAATGATTTGTGTTCAATTTAGCAAAACTTAAAACAACATTAAGTACCCAAAAGTAGTTTAAAAAAAAGACTCCAATGGAATAAAAACGGAAATCTATCTGTATTAAAAATTACAATAAAAAATTGTAAACACAACATTTTATTAATATGGAATGCGAACCGAAAACAGTAGACTCCCGGACATTTCTAATGTACCTGTCGGCCATTAGAAAGCCATCTAGCCAAACTAGCTGGGTTCTACGGCAAAGCGAAATTTCAGCCCAGATCATGATAGTGCCTCGTATCTGTACATACCGAATCCATTCTCTGGTATCAGGTGCTCTTCAAACACCTATCATCGAATCAGGGTGTAATTCAAACCAAGATTCATCGGTAAATAAAATATTACCTCACTGATTTTGGTCCTCCATTCCATGCTCTTGAGCCCATGCTGCTTGAGCGACGCGATTGCCTCGGTTTAGGGTCTGAAACTTCCATGTTCGTCTGCTAACTAAATTGGTCTACTTTAATCTTCTGGAGATGGTATGTCTCTAAACAAGCAAATTATGAACCATATGCAATTATTACTCAATTTTGATGCAGTTACAGCGTTGTTTCCCTATACTTCTAACGGAACTAATCGGTCCATTCGACGGCGACGGGTTGTCATCCTTGGTCGACCAGAATGTTTCCCCTTACACCATCAGTCTCATAATACCGAGTCTAGAAGTGGGAGATAATACTTTGAGTTGTCCCAAGAGCAATTGCAATATTGACTTGGGTCACTTCAGCCTCAACCATTCCCACAGCTCCTAATATTTTCACCTAAACGTCATCTAGGCATGTTTAAAATATCAGTTTTGCAAAGCAAAAACTGCTAATAAATTAATGTCATCATTTCACCTAATCCAGCAACAGACATTAAAAATGAGCGGATTGCTCAGGGTATAATACACTGCCAAAATAACCTTAAGATTTAGAGTGTTCCTCTTTTTCCCAAACATTTACAATATCCCTAGATTTTAAGCATGTGTGTATACTTAGTAAAAATTCGAGACAACAGTTTAAAAATTTCGACTGGTACAAAACATTAAAAAATGTATTTTAGTATTATTAAATATACCTTTGGTTGGATACTATATCGCTCTCAATAATAATTTTTAGACAGTATTCCAATTCATGGCAATAATCTAAATCTGTACAGTTATTAAAGCAATTATTTTTAAAAATCCGTAGTAAAAGATGGTTTACATTTTCCAGATCATAGTATGACTGACTAAGGAAGAGTTGAATCAGGCTCTACAGCTCAATTTTGGATGTAGAAAATATGTAAAAGTATCTGCCGGAATTTATAAAAGAAGCAAGAAATGGTACAAAAGTATTACCAGAGTATAAGCAGTATAGAGAGTTGTTCGCCGTGGATAGGGAAGCTAATAATAATTTATTGTGAACTTATACGGCAGATTTGTGGCTATACGAATTCCATACATGTGAGTACTGGATTCTGTAGGGTTTGCTCAGGTTTGCTGGTAGGCGACAACAGAGAATGGATACACGGAAGAAACAACGTCCCTTAGAGTTGTTAAAGAAGTTGTAAAACTTTTAATTTTAAAGAGTTAACATTAGAAATTAGTTTATCTATAGCTACATAAATAAAAATTTTGAAATCAGTTTATGAGGTTTTCAATATTTTGTCTATAACATTTTTTTCATAATGTCAGTGTACGTGAAGTTTGACATTTTTTGACAGCTCTTTATTTTTATTTCGTAGTGAACGAAATATTTCGTGCACTAGGTTGAAAAGCATTTCGTGCACTTCTCACATCAGGCATACAAACTTAAACATTATAAAAAACAACATAAATATCAAATTTGTTAAATAAATAGATAAACACTGGTACTAGTTACTATTGTTTACAATATTAACAATAATAGTACTCCCACTGTACGCCTTTGGCCTATGGTTTTCTATATAAATTTGCACAAATACTCTAAAATAAATTCATAGAACAAAACTGAGTCGTCTTATTCTTACACTCATCACATTTCAGTGGCCTAATTTTTTGGTAAAAATCCTAAAATCAACTTAAAGATGCAAAATATTATGGCCAGACTCTGTTGAAGTAGGACACTAAGTTTTCTGTTCCCTTCCCTTTGTATGAAGATCGGACTGCAACATGTTTTTTATTATGCATTTGAGACACAGTTTTAACTTGAAACTTGCGAAAAATCTTTTCACTAGATTTATTTCTTGAAGCGGCTGTCCTTGCTCAGTGCATCAAAAATAAAAATTCTTGTATTCCGTGCAGCAAAGAACCATAATAAACACGAAAAGCCGTATTGCAATTCTGTTTCTGAGTTTAAAAGCTCATCAAAAGTGCATGATGCGGATCGACATACTGTCATTATTGCCAGAAGCAGTGGGTTGATTTTACTAAACAATTATTACTTTTCCCAGCAATCACAGTACACAAGCCGTATGTAGGCCGGTAAGTGCATCTAACCGCACTAGTGCAGTAAGTGAAGTTGTGATTATATCTGCAGATAAAAATTGAAGAAAAAAAGAGAACAAAATATAGAATTCATTTATTTATATTAAAGTTCAAAAAAGCTGATGGGAAAATACTTTTTAAAAACAATCTTTTATTATTTAGGTGTACTAAAACGAAAAAAATAAGAATAGTTTTTTTATGGGGCCAATGCTGAATGCTATTTATAAGTGAACGTAGTTCACGTGGGTGAATCCTAATAAAAGTAGTATCTAAGTTATCACTGGAACAGATATAATATATTATGTTACATTTATTGTCGTAAAAGCTTGTCGCGTGAATAGAAAAGAAAAAAATACATATCGATGGTTGAAAGGCAAAACGGCTTAAGCGACACATGTCGTGAAATTGATATTTAAACGTCACTATAGTTAATTTTTTTTTCTGCGTCGAATGGGCGCAGTTTTAGCTTCCTATTATGATTTTTTTGTCGCTTGAGTCAACCGAAAAATAATGAATTGCAAGCCATTTTTTTCTACCAAGCGACAAAATAAAGGGTAATTTGAAGCGATTGTCATTTAGATTATTTGAGAAAACATTTAAATCTTATTTGCACCAATTTGCTATTCCATTTATTTTTTAATATTGGTTGTTATCCTGTTTTGCTACGAAACAAGTAACACAAGTATTGTCGCTTGAGCTCATTTACCCTGCATGCTTCATCTGTGATCGTGGCGTTTAGCTAGTTTTTCCTGGGTAGAAAATGTATTAACTTGTTACTTTTATACAAATTTGTTTAATTTTATTATCCCTACGCTAAAATAATAATAATAATAATCGCATGTCACAAGTAATTGTCAATTCAACATAAAAACAAGCAGCTATATAATTGGTTGAACGAGCATGTTAAAACATTAAACCTATCTATTAGCTTATATTTACTAATCAGGTGGTCAAAACGTTTTACCTAATCATTTAGATTTAAAAGTAAGGTGGTTGAAACGTTTTACCTAATCATTTATATCTAAAACTAAGGTGGTTAAAACGTTTCACCGAATTTCTAACATTTAATGTAAGGTTTGTTAAGACCCTTTACCCAAATGGTTTTTGATCACTAAATTGCTTAAGCGACAGCAACTTTGTTATGAAAGGATATGTTTTTGTATATTAATAGTTATTACAACAAACACGTCTTAGGTTTTACTCTACTAGTTTTTAAATTAAAAAAATGCGTTTGAAAAAAATAACAGAAATAATTTAAAATAAAAAAATAATTTAAATCGTCCTACTGCGAAATTATTAAACTGTCGCTTATGACCTTTTGCCTTTCAACCATCGATATGTACTTACAATTTCTGCCAAACAAAATTAATGCCTAGGTATATGAACTTTTCGCGCGCGACAAGCTTTTAAGAAAACAAATTTCAAATAATATATTATATTTGTTTCAGTGATAACTTAGATACTACTTTTATTTTATTTAGGTATTTAGTTTTTTATTTTGGGCGTCCTCCTGGAGGAGGACACCCATACCAGAATCAAGAAGAATAGTTCTACTTTATTTTATTTGTCATTTTACGGTCTTGTGTTTGCACTAGCGAAAGAATTGAAGCTTTTGCATTTACCGACATATTATATTAAATCTATGGGCCGAAGAAACTTCTCCATTCTCTATAGATTTATATACATATAGATATATGTATGTATTTACATATATATTTACAAACTCTGCCCCGCGGACCTCGTCTTGATGCAAATTTTCTCGTTTGCTAAAAGACACTTACTGATTATGTATTATGTATCGTGATATACTATAACAGTTGTGAAGTTTTGTATGTCCGATTAAGGTTCTTATATAGTCAAACTGACACAGTGTCAGTTTGACTATAGGTATCAGAACTTGACTTGAGTGTCAGTGACACTCCAAGTCAAAGTGTGACGTTGCCGACTACTAATTTCGCTTTCAAATAGCTTACTCTTAAAGCTCACAATACATTACTAGCCCAAACGCATTTTCACACCCCCGTTAACAAAGTTTCGCTTTTATTTCTTTCCTAATGCCTCAGCAGGGTCGTTCCTGCTAAGGACGTAATAAAAATTAGTAGATAAGCTCCTTTCAGTTATCTTAAATGCCGATACGATAATTCGTTTATCTGAAATGGACACTTTCACGTACTCCATTACTGTTAGCGTCTAGTTTGCAGTTTCTGAAAGCTTTACTAAACATAATCTTAGCAGGATTGTTGTGCTGGCTGGGATATGTGAAATAATTCTGCCATATGAACGGATTTCAGTTTTTTCTCACTGTTTGGTAAGTGCAAAAGCAGAACGCTTCGATCATTTCATTGGTACTAAAATTTTCTAGCTACAGCGACATCACTTGGCATTAGCGGGGGCAGAATAGCATTTATTATTTTAAAAATCGGAATTTTAGGTTATGAATTACTTTCATAATCGGATTATAACTCAAATTCTGTATTACATAGACTACGCTGTCACTTGTAAATTCATATTGGGCAGTCAACATATTACGATTACCGATGTTTCTTCGTCACTTCCCGGTTTTGCCTCTGGGAGGAACGAATTGCATTGTTGCCGATTTTTACAGTTTTTAATTTTTACTTTTAATTAAGGTAATCTTAATTTTGATTTTTCTCGCCTTAAATGTTATTTATTATTTTAAGTTATAGCTATAGTTATTGCTGGTGGAATTTCCAACAAATTATAAATGTAACGATGGGGAACTATTTAAGTTCAACTGGTCGTTTAATATTATGTTTAATTTTTTACATATATTTATTTACATACTTTCCAAGAATTACGTTTTACAGATTTTTTTTGTAACGGTAAAATGTAGTGTATATAAACTTAAATATAAAGGACTCTGTAAAAAGGTAAAATTCGTTTAGTAGTTGATGCACGTAATAAGAACAGGTTTTAGTGTATACGGTTAAAACTAAAAAGCAGTAGTGCTTAAAAGTGACACTTTTGACCATGTATGTCATTTTCAAACTTAATTGGCAACTGAAAAATCATAACCATGACATGAGAATGACAATATAAAAGTTCTTGTATAAAAGCATAAGAATATATGAGCCGTTCAGATGAAAAGTGGTATAACGCACAAGCAAACCGCCATGCAGTTAGATCACTTTTCCTCTGACCGGCTCAATAGCATAAAACGCTTTCACAAAAAATCTTGTTTGATATTCGTTGCGATATTGTACATTTTAAGTACTCCAGGTGTTGTATAGCGCGGCTTACGCCTCGTTGGCCAATTTCACTTACACACTCACACTCACAATTTGCTTAAAACACTCTCTTTTCGCAACTTGTTTCATAAATAGCTATTTCGGTATTAAAAAAATTCTCAGTTTGCTGACACATTGTAAAACTGACTTCAGCAAAATAAAAAAAAACTGTAAAATTTTCAATATGACTAATGCTTTCACGTCTGTTCTTTCTAATATGAGATTTGAATATCCTAAAGCACCCTAATAGCATTCATATATTATAGTAAAAATATCAAAATGAGATTCATAAAAGCCATTAAGGCAGACAAAGACACCCTTTGAATGTAATTGAGAGGCAGCATCACGATGATCTTGGCTAAAAGCCAGTTGGCAAATATGTTTTCAGGATATTGGCTAGCGTGAGTAGGCGGATTTACAGTGCTTAAGTATCCTTGTTTAAGACGTATTTATGTAAAGTAAGTCCAGAGTTTCAATAGCGGTACATCTTAGGTCTTAAATCTTAGGTATCTTAAAGTTTTTGTTCTTTTAAAACAAAGGTAGAAAAACTGGACCATTGTTGAATTTACTAGCAGCAAATCTAAGCACAAGGAGGCCTTGTAGATACTGTGAAAAATAACTTTTTGCACTCCGTAGATAAACGCTATTTTAGTCCCTATTTTTAGGCGATTTTAAAGTAAAATTTTGAAATCTCAAATCCTTACTTGACCCAGTTTTCATTAATTGAACACACTTTTTTGACGAACCGCCAGGCCAAAAAAATTTCAAAAAAAAATATACGATTTTTACATTTTTTGACGATTTTTGCAACTTTGAATTGTGAATTGTTGTCTGTATCTAGCCTGACTAAAAATGTTTCCAATTTAGATTTAGTCAAGGAAATATTTGCTGTTTTGAAGCAGTCAGAGTTGCTGCTCAGAGTTTAGAATCTCAGGATTTTTGAGATTACGGAGAATAAATTCTGCTTTGCTTAATACTTACTGAGTCGTGTTTTAATTCTGGATAATTCCTTCGATATGAACTTTAATGCCGCATCTGCTTTACATAAATCCATATCGCGACGGCATAAGGTTTCAACTGCAATTTTAATTGGTTGGAGAACTTCAACAACGCTTTTGAGCACCTCACTTTTTGAATTCTAATTTGTGTTATGTTTAGATCAATAAGATCTTTTTTGTGAAATTCTGTAATAGTGTAAAACGCTCGAGCATGTCAAGTAAGGTGCTCCAACTCGTTTTGCAATATAATATAACTTTTAGCTCTTTCCAATGATCATTTATGATCTACTTTTGTAGTATATCATTTTCAGTTGACAATTTTGTAAATGTTCGAACTATTTGTCTAACTCTATACACCAATACACAGAGGTCGATTATTGGTAATGATTGCTTCCAAAGAGTAACTTTCTTCCAAAACTTCCACCTTATCCATACCTTCGGTGCCTTCTATATCGCTGTCGGTGTCGCTAAAGAACCTTTCGAGATTAATCCCCAAAATATTAATTGATCCCAGGATTTTCGAGTCCGGTTTATACCCCGGAATCCCCAGACCCCGGGATTTCGGGATCCTGGGATTGACAACCCTAGAGTCTGGATAATAATTTAGGGTGTGTTTGTGTCTTATTTTCTAGTCGAAACTTTTAAGAAAAAATCTTTTGCCCACAAATGATTTCCTCTTCTCTCCCTTCCGATTCTTGAAGTCTGGTATCAATAAACTACATTCCCTTTTTCGCCACGATACACTCTTCCTTAAAACTATTTTTTTATAGATCTAAAAACATAAACCAAACATTTGATCAAACATTTTAACATCTTTGAGTAATATTTCGATCCTATTTTAAACCCGAATAAAACCAGCGTAAGAGCTAATAAATAGAGCAAATTTTAAGAGTTATTACTTCGCACTCTTTAAAAATGGTATTTTATAACAAAGTTACAAACCGGATGCTTTCCAGTGGTTTACAACAGCGCAGCAGCATTAAAAGTTTTATTCATACAAAATAACTTGGCACTCTCAAAGATATCTCGCTGCAACGGAGCAAAAAATAATATTTAATTTTTAACAATCCTTTACTTAGCCGTTAAAGTCGTTTAGATATCGTATATCAAAAATTTAATTTCCTGTTTCTAGGAAAAATATTTTTGAAATGTTTCTTTGAAAAGCCATAATAGAGTAACATGGTTAAGGTGCACGACGACAGTTTAAAAGCCGTCTTATCTGTAACGCGCCGACGGAATGTACGCCCCAACTGGAAAGAAGCAACTTCAGAGA
The DNA here is from genome assembly GCA_963971165.1 of Philopedon plagiatum. Lineage (NCBI taxonomy): Eukaryota > Metazoa > Arthropoda > Insecta > Coleoptera > Curculionidae > Philopedon > Philopedon plagiatum. The sequence goes on along the minus strand of OZ020189.1, from coordinate 141,155,471 downwards.
AAGGAACGTGCAGGAAAATAATACTGGAAATTTAAGTAAAAGTATAGATATTTTTATGTTTTAAATTTTTACCGGTGGTAAACAAGAGCGGAATATTTAAATCAGCTTTTTCATAACAACTGAGTTTCACAATTTTAATAATTTGGTTAAGGTCAAACAAGTTCAAAAAATTCTTCTATCCCAACACCAAAAAGTCCTCCGATCTGGATGGCATACCCGAAATTGTTTTAAAAAATGCGCTCCAGAACTTGGACCCGTCTTAACTCGTCTTTTCCAGATCTCCTATAACAAGAGTATCTTCCAAAATAGCTGAAAGACTGCTCGTGTCCAGCCTGTACCGAAGAAAGGTTCCAAGTCCCTTCCATCCAATTATAGATCTATTTCTCTTCTCTCTGTTGTCGGCAAAGTTAAAGAGAAAGCGATCAACTTGCAAATTCTAAAATATCTAGAAAAACACGATCCAGAGCTGATCTCTTTAGCGTTGTCACACATAAGCCTCTCGATTTTCATGGCGAATCTCAGATTGTTGTTCTTGATATTTCCAACACCCAAGCAAACCCAACCTCAACAAACTACCTTCTTACGGTCTTCCTCCCAAACTATGTACCTGAATCGGTAGCTTCCTGTCTAGTGCATATCTGTCGTGGTGGATGGCCACTCATCTAACTTCCATCCTGGCCCCAACCCTATTTCTTCTTCACATAAATAACCTGGGCCCTATTTCATGAAAAATGCTCTGCAAGTCTTCACTCTGCACTTTCTACTCTACTAAAGTTGAACACTGTAGAATAAATGTTTTTCATAGACGTGTTTACTAAGTCTTTGCAAATGCGTTTCATGAAAATATTTGCAACTCCGTACTTTACAGTTTGCATTTTCCATTTCTGGGTTTGTTTTATGTACACGTGTCTTGCAGAGTGCAGAGAAATAGACTGAAGAGTGAAATCTGAAGGTAAGTAGAGGAATTTAGCCAGACGCTCTATCATGAAAGAATTTGTTTGGAAAGTTTTCAGTAAAAAGTCTTCGATTTAGAAAGAATTTTGCAAAGTATTTTAGTGCTCTGCAAATCCATGAATAGTTTATGTTGACTATTAAATTTGTATACTCCATTATTTTTTTACTGTTTTAAATAGTTTCAAGTGCTCTGTTTCGAATACTTGAAATGATTTGTCATGATTTATTGGACTTGAGAGATGACAATCCGGAATAAGGAAGTGATGTTGCGTACGTTGAGGAAGTCAGAGAAAGAATAAACTTTAGCAAAGTAATTTTCGATTTAAAGAAACTTTCCGACTCACACAACATCAGCGTCTTAAATTTCATTGGCCCTCGCATTCAGAATGCTACCGTAAGATGTAAAACTTTATCTCCAAAACAAAGATTATTAATCTCAGGTCTGTTTAGGTTTATTAGCTGAACAAAATCTACTTACCAATGTTCGGTTTTTCCATACATTATATAATTTAGCCCTGACAAATTTCCAGTGTCTATTGTCAGTGACTAGGCCAATAGCGTTTGCCTTGGTCAGAACTTTCTCCCAGGCTTTTACCTTGTCGTCATGAGTAACTGATGAGGAAAAAGGAGCAAAAAGAATATTTCTCTCGTTTTGAATAACTTCAAGTAAGTACTGCTAGTTTTTTTGCAACTGATTTATTTTTCTTTACTGACGTCATAATAGTAAAATAAACTGAAATAACTAATGTTATTGTTTTCTGAATTCAAACCCAACCTTAAAGTTCACACATCACTCTGCAAAAGAACTTGCGAATAGTTAATTTGCAAAATAAGCAAAATTTATTATAAAACACACAAACTCTTCACTCGTCATATTTGGAAGGCTGCAGAGTGCGGACTGAAAAAAACTACAGCGTGTTTTCTTAAAAGTTAAAACTCTGCACTCTACACTTTTTAGTCTGCACTCTAGACTCTTCCAAATATTACTTCATAGTCTACAAAGTGTTGATACATAAAGCACAATTATATCCGAAGAGATCAGAGTGTAGAGTGAAAACTCGTAGAGTACTTTCATAAAATAGGGCCCTGTTCTCTTCAATTACTAATCCTATCCACAGTTATGCAGATGACAGTACTCTTCACTCCAACATTCATTTTTCCAGACAAGTCTCTAATTAAGAGGTCGATAATAGACGCAGATCTATGCAAGATGTAAATTTCTAATAAAAATTCGAGGATCAGTAAAACTGCCTAAAAGTACTTCGAATGAGTATACCTTATTATAATGTTCAGCAGACGCTATAGAACCAGAAATTCAGCTTCCACCATCTTCATTAATACAAAATGTCTCAATAACCGAACAATTGGTGTTCCTGGAGCAAGTGTCTATAGAGCTGCTTCAATTTTACACTAAATGTTAATTTTTAATGTAATTTGTTTTGTTGAATAAATAATATCTGCCTACAAAATTGTTTTTTTTGCAGTCGTTGAAAAAATATTGCAAACAACACGTTTGAAAACATCTTTTTACACTCATTCGACTTGTGGTCCTCGCCTTTGGCTCGGCCCACCAAACCACCGTTTAAAGTTTTCGTATGGTGACCAAACTGTCTCACTCTGTGAAAAGATTCGTTTCCAAAACTTGTTGTTTGAAATACTATTTCGTATCAAGTGAAGTTGACACATTTCTGACACTTAAAGCTTTATTGTCACAATTTGAAATGCACCTTTTAGGTATTTTTTGGAGCTCTTCGGGCATATTTGGACATAATTTCAGAACTCTAAAATTTAACTATATTAAGTTATTTCGTCACCAAAGATCCAGAGCTGACCTCCTGTCACACATAACTGGAACAAGTCTCTCGAATTTCATGGCGAATCTCAGATTGTTGCTCCTGATATGTCCAATGCCTTTGACCAAGTTTGGCATGCCGCACATCTCAACAAACTACCTTCTTACGGTCTTCCTACCAAACTATGTACCTGGATCGGTAGCTTCCTCTATAATCGGCGCATATCTGTTGTAGTTGACGGTCACTCATCTAACTTCTATCCTATCAATGCTGGCGTCCCCCAAGGTTCAATCCTGGCACCAACCCTATTTCTTCTTCACATTAATGACCAGCTCTCTTCAACAATCAATCGCATCCACAGTTATGCTGACGATAGTACTCTTCACTACAATATTCATTTTTCCAGACAAGTTTCGAATCAAGAGTTGGATAATAGACGCAGATCCATGTACCCTTTCCCAAGATCTTCAATTAATCTTAGACTCTGGTGCCAAGAATCTTGTTCAGTTCAACGCCTCCAACCCAGTCTTGCTCCCTGTCACGCAAAAAATCTGGCCACGCTTACCCCATCCACATGAATGGCCAAGCCCTACAAAACAATGAAACATTCAATCTTGTTGGCGTCGCGAACATGATCTCAGCTGGCACAAACACATTACTTCAGTAGCCATATTGGCAGCTAAAAGCTTGGTTTTCTCTTTCGAGTCAGAAAATACTTCTCCCTTTCCAACTTATACACTCTCTATAAGACGAATAAGATCTAACCTAGAGTACTGTTCCCACATCGGGGGAGCGGCATCACCTTCGACACTTAACATTCTCGATTCTATCCAAAAGAGAGCCACTCGACTAATCAATGACCCAGTCCTCACAAAACTCCCTTTTCTCGCTCATCGCCTCGCTGTTGGAGATTTATCCCTTTTCTACCGCTACTTCCACGGATTTTGCTCTGAAGAACTAGCCGGTATTATTCCGCCCTTGACTGTTCCAAACAGAACAACAAGAGGCGCGTTACGTATGCATCCCTTTACTGTCCAGCTACAAAAGCCTAGAAAGGGCCACTTCTCTCGCTCATTCATACCTAGGGTCTCCAGACTATGGAACAAATTGCTTGCAGATGCTTTCCCTTCCCGCCCCAACCTCCAATCCTTCAAATCCCGTGTCAATAGGCTATATGTCCCTTCAGAGGCCCACGATACGTTAGTACTTATGCTTCAAGTCTACGTGCATGTCTTAGATAAAAAAATCTCTACACTTCTAATACTTATCTATAACGGTTAAACATTTAACATATAAAACCCTATTTAAAAAAATGCGATGAATTCTTTCAAAATATTGTTAACCTTGTTTAATTTTTCTATTTCTAATTTTATTTTTCGTAGATTTTTAATTTAACACCTTAACTTAATTATGTATTTCCTGTGTATAAGGAATAAATACTTGTTTTGTGTATTCATAGAAAGTCGTAATGAATCTTTATCGCGAACGGCGAGCGCAACTATTCCCGGTTAGACTCGAAATTGCTTGTAAGAAAGATTTGTGCACACTAGTGAAAACAAGGCTATGTGTAATTTAGGAAAATTGGTGCTCCGCCGGGGCGCTGAACATAACGGGGGTGTTTTCCGCCCCCGTACTCACTACGATGTACTTTATTAGTAACCTGAACCCACTAAATTATATAAGCGATTTCGCTTCTTTTAGCTGGTGTTGAATTAGCTTTTTGTTTTTTATTCGTATACCGTTAAAAAAATTAATTAACCTCGAGAAGTTGTCAGATTATATTTTTTGATTAATTTTCTTGATTCAATCTGTAAATCAATTTTATGACTTTCATTGTTATTTATACGAATTACAAAACAATCATATTTGATTAAATAAAGCTACTGATGTATGCGCGGTACGCAACATTTAAATCACAATCCGGCGACCCTGTTGCAATATGGCGCTTGGTATTGAGTCTTGTCATATGGTGCTCACAAAGAACTAGCGAATCATCGGAAAATTTTACTCAAATATTAACAATTTTTTAACAAACAATGTATTCTAAGCACCCTTAGGGTGCTTCTAAACGTGCAACATTTTTACAATGTGTTGGTGCAATGGTGTAGCCAGAAGTTGCCGGAAACATTGTCAGCCATATATACATATCACTTGCAGAATTTGGAAGTTACCTTGTTGTTTTATTCTTTTGGTTTGAGAAAAATGAATACATGGTCAAATGAAAAAATTATTGACTTCTTTAATGAAATACATTTACATCCTGTACTGTGGAATGTTGAAACTGGAATATACAAAGACATAAATGCAAGAAAAGATAGATTTTTATCTAAGGTGTCACCCCTATTAAAGTAAGGTCGAAGACACGATTCTTGTTTTTTTTTATTTTTTTTTACGATAGTAAAGCTGCTGCAACACGAACAATTTCGTCAGCTGTTGTTGCCTGACTGTAGCCCATTTACAGGTATATGATATGGACTATACTATTGCGGAAATTTTGCCGAGATTTACATGTCCATATACAGCGTGTCTTCGGAAGTTCTTACCAAATGGAAAAAATTTTTACTATTGATTTTACGAAAAAAAGTGCTTCTTTATAAAAAGTTCTGCATCGTGAGAAAATAGCATTTCCATTCAAAAATTTGATCTAGTACATACAGGGTGGCTCAAAAATGTAACAGTCCTAATACACGTGAAGCTAAATAGACATAAAATCGTACACTGACACTGCAAATGTGCTAGAATTAACTTTTTTGTGTTAGTAAATTAGGTTTGGAACATACGGGAGGTCCCAAAAATAAAATTAATTTTTTTTATTGCCTTTACAAAAAAAGTAAACCTTCATAAAAAGTTCTACCTTGTAAAAAAAGAGCATGGTTATTTATAAACTTGATGTAGGACAATACAGGGTGGCTTAAACAGCTGAAAATCACAATTTAAATTTAAATTATTTTGCCACCTGTATGTCCTATATAAAATTTTTGAATAACCATGCTCTTTTTTCACAATGTAGAACTTTTTATGAAGATACACTTTTTTTGTAAAGTCAATGAAAAAAATTAATTTTATTTTTGGGACCTCCTGTATGTTCCAAACCTAATTTACTAACATAAAAAAGTTAATTCTAGCACATTAGCAGTGTCAGTGTACCTTTAAATAACGATTTTATGTCTTTTTCTTTTTAGCTTCACGTGTATTAGGACTTTTACATTTTTGAGCCACCCTGTATGTACTAGGTCAAATTTGTGAATGGAAATGCTATTTTCTCACGATGCAGAACTTTTTATAAAGAGGCACTTTTTTTCGTAAAATCAACAATAAAAATTTTTCCCATTTGGTAAGAACTTCCGAAGACACGCTGTATATTTCTGCAACAATGGTGATGTGCATATTGCCGGGTTACAGTTGGATAATATTGCAGAAAAATGTCGCCCGTTTAGAAGCACTTTGAGGGTGCCATTTAACCATAAGAATAGCTAGCATTGTCGCTAGTGCTACTTTTACTTATTTTGCACATTATTTGTATGTGGTTCGTACCCTACTTCCCCTACTTTCCCAAACTTTTCCATTTGCTCCGCAGCTGACATTGCAGGTTTTTCCACTGCATTAGACATTACTCGCCCATGATATTATGTGACAAAACTCGCCAAAGTTTAATTCGATTTTTAGGCCATTTTCCGCTTCCCAAAAATTCACAAAAAATATTTGTGCACTTCATTTTGACCATAAATTCTAAAAGCCTATAAAAAAAAGTGTGTAATGGACCTATTAGGTCAATTTACGTCTAATATATTTAGCCATCAAATGTTAGCAAGTATTGTACCTATATAACTTCTAAATATTTTGTTTACTGAAAATGGAAATACTGTTCTTATAATTTAATTTATTTGTATTTTGTTTCTGTAACAACGATTAGGATGTCTATTTTATTTAGTATGTATATATTTCAATGACGCTTGTTCACATAGGATATTGCCTTTTGATAATAATTACAATGCCTTTGTTTATATACATACAAGCATTTATTTGTCTTTTGTGTCTTCATATATGTTCAATACAATTAATTTATAAACTTACACCCCATAATGAGATATCAATATAATATATACTTGCCCATATTTAAAAAGGATTTTAGAGCAATACACTAAAGTTTATTATAAATTGATTAGAAATAGTCAGGATTAGCTCTCATCAACTTTGAATGAGAAAATTTTACAGATCTCTTAATTTAATCAATAATTATTATTATTAGTGTTCATTTTTTAAATCAATCTTGCGTAGACCAGAATTTAATCCAAATTGTCTTGATTTTAACATAAAATTTATTCATTATTTTCAAAAGCGTATTTGTTAGAAATGTTCGATATTTTCCTTAAACAAGTACCTAATTATTCTGATTTTAGATGTTTGACTTTTAACTTCGCTTTATTACTAAAAGGATTTTATTCGTAAAAAAAATGTGTACGTTGTCTTGAATATATATTTTTCAAAGAACTACCCATAAGCTTAAAAAGTAAACTGTCCTAAAATATTCATCATAACAAGCTTTTGTTACCTGACAGAATGGTGAATGCTGAATCATATTATTTATTAGGCAAGTAATCAGTCAGAAATGACATAAATATAGAACAAAAGAGATAAAGCAAAATCCATATAGATAGGGTAATAATATTTAACCTAGACACAAAAAAAGAGAACAATTTGAAAATGTAAGAAACTTTGTTTTTCACAACCTTAAATTAAACTCGGAAAAATCCAAACTATTGTGGTTTGCAAACAAAACCAATAGGGATATAATTAAAAACAATGTAAATATTTCCTTGAATAACGTCCATCTCCCATACGTGCACTCAGCTAAAAATCTGGGAGTAATAGTGGACGAGGACTTACGCATTAGGGTACATGTAAAGAATATTAACATAAAACGATTTTACTCCTTAAAGCTAATCTACACTAATAGAGATATTCTTGATCCAAAGCTTAAAAGAATACTCCGTGATTGCCTAGTCCTCTCTCATTATTCATATTGTGACTTTATTTACATGCCCTGTCTATATGAAGTTGAAAAAATAGAATTCAGAAAATGCAAAATTCGTGCTGCAGGATAATTTACGGTATAAGGGGACGTGATCATATTATATCCCATAAAATAAAGGAATGCATGCAAATGGCTTAACACGAGAAATACATGTATATAGTCACCATCTAGGTAAATTTATTCATAAACTTCTAATCTTGCCGAATACTTCAACAAAACTTAAACGTTCACGATAGAAATATTAGATACAGAGACAGGTTTACCCTTCCCCAATATAGAACATCATTATTTCAAAGAAGTTTCACTTATAATGCTCTAAAATTGTATAATTCAATTCCAGATGAATTTAAGCTATATAATATTAAGAAATTTAAGTACAAGCTTCGTGCTTATTTATTTAAAAACCAATAAGGCGATTGGTTGGTTCCTCCTTTTTTTTGGCTGTTGCGCTGTTCGGAGCCGTGCGGCAAGAACTGGAGGTGGATTTAACTTCTTTAGTCTCTATGCAACTGACATGTAATTTATGGAAAAACCTTTTGATTCCAATCTAATTACCGGTGCTTATAACTTCCGTTCATTAATATTGTTTTTGCTTTTCTTTTTTTTGTCTCATTTTCTCTTTTTTTTTTGTACGACTGTCGGTACTGTTTATATGGGCTAGCCGGGGTAATCCAATCCTTTTGATAAACATCTTTGATTTATACTGTTATCTTATATTTTGAGGCGAATCACGCTTTGATAGTGGTTGAATATGAGTAGCCCTTTTGGCTAGACTTCGCCACCCCGAGTCTGGTTCGTCCTCTGAAAAAATTGCTATTATCTTCTTTAAGTCATGTACAATTTTTTTACTGTATCAATAAAAAGCCTTTATTATTATTATTATTATTATTATTAAAAACCTTAATCCCCGGATTCACCATCGCTAAAACTGGTTTAATTTGACAATCAAGTTGTTACACCGACAACTAAGACAACTAAGTCTTGCACAGTGAACTTAATTCTGAGTATTTTAGCGAATTTACAAAGGATGGGGCAATCCAAGTATGTATTTTCCACAGTAATAGGACTAAATTCATTTTGGCAATAAGTTCCAAAATAAAAAGTATTGAGAAACCTAGCAAATCGTCGAAATATTAGAATAACCCATAAGTTTTGTTCTCAAAGTTTTCGTTTAGGTCTTCCCGACTAGCTCATGTTCTATTTTTGGGCGCCTTGATTGTGTTAATATAAATCCACTAAAAATTTCTGCTATTTACATCACTTTATTTCACAAAACTAGAAGAACCCCTCTCAAAAGTCTCAACAATTTACAAAAATACTTTTTACGTGCATGTTAGTTTTAGTTACCATATTCAGAATATCCTGGATTTTTTCTTTTTGGGATTGGCTACATGGGACCAACCCCTACCGTCTCTGTACGAATACTAACCAATAAATATACTACTACTTTCTACTTCGTTTTTTTTGCACCCCTTCTGCCCAATTTGCTTGGTTGCGCCACTCTCTTCTTTTTCGTTTCGACTTTGTTATGGTTCGGTTACCGACTTTAACAACCGCGTGAAAATTTAGAATCCCCAAAATTAGCAACTAAGTAATTTCTACAATAGTTTTCAATGACGATCTATTAACAATGGCAGATCAAAAATTTGTCCAAATCCAATTGATTAACTAGAAGATCGTCATCTTTATGGAATTATTAGTTATAGTGGAAGTAGTCAAGTTTATAGGATTGCTGGATCTTGGACTAGGATCTTGCTGCAATAATATGCTGTTCGGATAATTAGAAGGTTAACATGCAGAGAATCATGCAGTAAAGCCTTTTAACATATGAAAATTTTGACGTTTTATGCCATCTACATTGAGGTACTTTGTATTTATGATTTATGTTCATAAAAATCGTGCGCTATTTGTAGCTAATAATATGCAGCGCGAATACAATACCAGGAGAGGTCCTTTTTTATATCAAAAGAGTTTTAATTATTGTGTTATAATACCCTAGCACGGATATTAAAAACTCACTAAATGTAAAAAACTAGATTAAAGAAGTTGCTCTTAGAAAAGAATTGTTATAGCTTTAACGAACAAGGTACCATATATTATACAAAATCACCAAAAGTTCTCTTTGTAACACTACTTGCTGCGTGATATAGGTACGATTATGCACTAGGTTAAGAGCAAGCCTCCTCAAAACCTACATACATTTTAATGAAAATTTCAAGACCCCTTGAAAAATGCATCACTAAACCACAGATTACTCCTACCAGATGCGAATCTTACGCTTTCGACGGTGGCTCAATTTAGAGAATTTATATCGTGCCGGCAGTCACAATATTTAGTCTGTCGCCAAACGTTGAATTCCTCGGTGTTAGCGTGTGCGAGCGTCTCGGTGGAATAGATAGCAGGCTAATGTTATTACATCAGTTTTGTTGCGTTGATTTTATGGTTTAAATTGTGGTTGTACTAGGTTGTAGTGTAATTTTAATAAACGATATACGTTTTTGTATTTGTTAATGATATAATTTTATATAAAATGTCACACAATATCATGTTTTAATATTTTGAAATATAATCCATAATTTCTCTGAATTAAAACCTAACAAACGCGTGGAAAATTCCCTTCACGGCATCGACGCGACCGGCCGCACTATCTGAAGCGCCAAGACTGCGGAATCTTGATATAGGAAATTTATTAAGAGATAGCATCTGGTAGGAGTAATCTGTATCTAAACACTAAATTAACCGATATATATCCTAGTTAAGTGAACACAGTTTTGCCGAAAACTTAGTTACCGATACAGGTATGTACGTTTCTTTCTTTTTCAAAACCACCAATGATACGGGAAAACTACGAAACACTTAACTACAAAACTTCTACGCGACGTTGTAGCGCTTCGCTAAAACGTTAAGTAGATTTGTTTTGTTTTCTGTAATTTGCGTATATAATATGTTGTTCTTTCTGTTCTATTCATTTTATCATTCTCTAACTTGAAATAAAGCAGTATTAAAGGTACTACTTCATAGTGCACGAAGATCCGTCTGAAAGGCTTTCTCCGGTTGCTGGGCGGTTCGAAAGACACTTCCTGCCAGCCCATGTGTCGAGTGTGGCGTTTTACACACGAAAACCAGCCATTCCCCAAAATGGGCTTTCGTATTATGAGTAAAGCAGTGCAAAATCCTGCCATGTCAGCTGCGGAGCAAATGGAAAGGTTTGGGAAAGTAGGGGAAGTAGGGTACGAACCACATACAAATGTGTAAAATAAGTAAAAATAGCACTAGCGATAATGCTAGCTATTCTTATTGTTAACTATAGTCAAGCGCTCTAAATAGAGCGAATAAGGCTTGTCAAAGTAGGAACGTTTGAAGTTCCCACGCCTAGGAAAAAAAAGTCGTCGACTATGGATGTGAAATGAGCCGTATGGCGACTTAGATGTCATCATAGATATTCAAATTAACACCTTCCAGCTTAATTTGCTGGGAAAGCGATTTTACGATTGTGAGTGTGTTTATCTTTACATCTGGTTATGGCGCTGGTAGAATAAATAACACGACGGGTACGAGAGATAGGTGGGACATGCATACAGCTCTGTAAGCTTATACAAGTGTACATTTTTAAATTGCCTCGCCCCATGTATTAAGTATTTCCAAATTCGTTGTACCTTTGTGAAATTCTATATCAGCTACATCCCTAGATAGCTATTGAGATATGCCTCTTCCTTAGTTTAAAGAGTGGGTTGTTTAGCGTTCAGTATGGGGCACTTTTTTGCCTGTCTCACAAACTGTCGTAACTCATGTTTAACAATTTTACCGAAGGCGCGAGATCTACGTTTGGGATGCCAGTAAAGCGTCCCCTATCTCCGGACTTGACGTACCCCAGGTTTGTCAATTTTACTGAAGGCGCGATGAGCCAGACACTTTATGAGATTAAAGTGCATGGAAAAAATGTAATTCTAGGCCTGTCTTAAATTACAAAAACATGCGATACAACAGTTCGTGAGATAGGCGATAATAAGTCAATACTTATACACATTATACTTACTTACCTTACCGATATGTAGGATTATTCCGCGTAAACACTTGTAGGATTTGGTGTAAGGTTAGCAAACAGGAAACTTTTCTGGCATTCGTTTAAGGTTTCATTTATCTGATACCGTACGCAAATGCCCTGTAATATAGCTAAATCGGTATTTTTGTCTAAAATGTTTGAAAACCTTTCACAAATTTTTATGAAAATGCTGTTGTAAAAAAGGATAATCCTCTGCGCGACACACAAGCGGCGTTCGGCAATTCAATATTTTTCATCGTTTTGATCGGAATTTTTGACAGGCACATGACTCATTGTTGTAACCAGTACGCCTGACTGTCTGTCAAAAATTCCGACCAAAACGATGGAAAAAATTAAATTACCAAACGCCGCTACAGTACCTAGAGTTCCCCTACCAAATTACGTCGTAACTGACCCACGAGTAAACAACCTCCGGTGGAGTCGTGGATCTATCCCTCTTCCTCTTTTAACACATAAGCAACGAAAAGGGAATTACGCTTGCTTCTCTTAAACCAGAACGGAAAGCACCATTGCAACCAGCTGTATGCCGCGAGGCTTGACGCTGTGTTGCCGCCTGCTCAATTTTTCCTATTAAGTCAGAGGAAGCCACCCGACCGCTGACATGAAAGTGCGAAATTATTTTACAATTTTAAATGCAAATTACAAAGCCGTATACTTGACGGAACGCTTTATACTTTTTAAACTGATTGACAGCGATCTTCAGGGGTTTTATGAATTTTCTGCTATTTGTAATCACAGTGTAAGAGCACTCTTGGCAACACAGTGTCCCGCCACTGCATGAACAAAATTTCGCCGAGCTCTAATTATGAGTTTCTCTTTGTAAAATAGCTTTTTCGTGTTTAAAAGTTTTTATTACCTGTTTAACAACACTATGCTGATGCTCTATGGTAAGCAATAAATCAAATATCAGGATTTCTTCATGCCTTAGTTCTTCATTCAGGTATCTACCTTTGTTATAATCAAGCTCTTTGTAATAATCCTCTGAAAATTCTTTATTATTTCAGTTTTTTTTTTATTAAAACATGCCTTCATCGACTTTGAATTTCCAATATTTTCGTCAAGAACTGCCAGTTTTAGTTCAAAATCTTTTTAATTTTTTTTTTTTAGCTAGGGTACCTTTAATAGTGTATTATATGCCATAGCTTATTGCTCTTTTATTATTATTATTACAGAGTTTTTTGTGGGGTTCACGCTTGTGTTCAATGTTTGAGTACGTTTTTCCTCCTATCTACTTTCGTTTCCTGCCTAAATTATCCGTGTTTCATAGCTAGTTCCTGAGCAATCTAAGAGACAAACATTTATGGATCCTTTCCTGCCAAAGAAATATGCTGATAGTAACGGTCAGTATATTCCATATATTTGAATGAATTAACATAAATCAAATATGGCCTGCCATCCTTTAAATATTTATTTATATTTCCTTTATGCATATTATTACCTAATGTATAATGATAATTTCTTTAGCTAACTATTCCCTAGTGTAAAGCTTTTCTGATTTGATACCAGTGTTATTTTTTTGTGCGAGTCAATTTGGGTGATCAGTCAACCATTACAATGCGTAATTAAGTTGGGTGGGGGTAAAAATTAAGCTTATTGAATATGCAATCAGAATCGATAATTTCTTCATTGAGTGTAGATGACTTAAATTAATAATTTCGGAAATGAACTTATTAAATTTAGTCAAAGGTATAATTTGCTTTTATTTGACATCTTCTTTTCTAAGAGTTCATCTCCCAGTCTGGAATTCTTCTTCACTTAAAGCAAGTTATGCAGACTGGGAGGCGCCCTGTTAGAAAAGTGAACCACACTACTAACTCATAACCTAGTGCTCACCGTTGAACAGCTGCCGCGCTGTCGCTGGAACGCCAAGAAAGTATATATATAAAAAAAGAAAAATTGGTTGTACTCTAACAACTGCTTGTTTTTCTTCCCTGCTTACAGGCCAGGCTTTTAAGCCTTTTTGCATATTTATATAAATTTATTTTTTTAAAAGATTATTCCGACATTATCCAAACAAAGAAGGGAAAATATACGAAAAAAGAAACCGTCTATTAGAAGGGATTTAATGTGGAAACTCGAGAAAATAAGCTAAGGCTGCCTTTTACGGCAAAAGGTAAAAGAATGGTTGAGTAAATTTTTGGTGTGTGTATTCGCCGGGATAGGCGTAATGAATCTTTATCACCAACGCAAAACCTAACTATTCTCGTTCGGTGGGCTAAAATTGCTTTTGGGGAGATTTGTGCTCAGGAGTAGAAGCTGTGTGTAATTTATAAAAATTCATATTTCTTAGCATAAAACATCAGGTTTGTAATAACCCTTTTATTTCTAGAATGATAATGAATTTCTCTTTAAAACACATGTATAAATTGCAACTCCTTTGAAATAATGTTCGAACCTATATTTTTCTTTACAAAGGAATTTGTATAATGTCGTATATCCTAACCCTTAAATATAATAACTATTAATTAATGACAACATTTATTGTCATAAAACTACTCTACACGTAGGCACAGACATTTGTCAAAAAAATTCGCCTGGAACAAAATTTTATATTTTTTCTCACGGACACTCTAATTACGCATGTGCTTTCAAACTACCATGGATGGACACTGGCCACTAGCGTTATTAGTTCAGCACGTCACATAAGCTGAGATATCGTGGTGGGCGGTATTAGGGATTATTGTGTTTAATGTGATTAATGTATTTCCAAAAATTCAGTTTTCGATAAAATGCTTTTGAAAAATTACATTTTAAATTTGCTATGACTATACAGACTTACCGTTTGCCTATTTAATTTCACGTACATATTACTATTTTGACCCAGAGTGAAAGCAATTAAGCTAAAACAGAAACATTTCTAAGACAGGAACAGGATCAGTTCCAAATTAACACATTTTCAGCACTACATGTGTATGCCATGTAGACATCAAATTAACGAATTTATTTTACACTGATCTATTTATAGAACAGTCCTAAATAATTGAGTACTTAGCGTCAATATAAAGACTGTAGCATAAAAAGGTCTGAAGAAAAAGTCGTTAGTTATTGTTGCTTCACCTATAAAAGACATATTCTGAAAAGACGGGGGCGGAAATACCCCTGTAATATTCGACACCGGGTGGCATCAATTTTCGTGAATTATACACAGCTTTGTTTTCACTCATGTGCCCAAATCATCCCCGAAAGCAATTTTGGCTCTAAACTGGAGTATTTGTTTTTTTCGGGGTGATTCATTACGACCTTTTCGTTTGAAGCATACGCACGCAAATTTAAAGCAATACTGACTTTTTCTTAAATTCTTTCAAGAACTTTTTAAAATTTCTTGGGTTTATTTATAAAATTCGCAAAATATTTTTCTTACAGTAAATTTTTTTGTATCTGTGGTCTCTAGATTTTGAAACGGGTTTTCATATATATATATATATATATATATATATATATATATATATATATATATATATATATATATATATATATATATATATATATATATATATATATATATATATATATATATATATATATATATATATATATATATATATATATATTATTTTCTTGCCGTTCTAGCGATGGCAGCTGTTATCGATGAGCACTAGGTTATGAGTAGGGTTCGTAAATCAAAGTGCCAGACCATGGGCGCCGAAACTACAACTACCGCGATGTATCGACACTCGACATACTTTGCGGTGGAAACAGGTCACCAAACGTTCATAGAAGTCAGAATATTCGAATATTCGAAAGTATATTTTTACATTTTCGGACCTAAAATATGACTGGTGTCGCGTGTGGTGTTTGGTGTGCAATAAGGAGTTATTGGGTTGGAAACGATCAGTGCCAAAAACATGTTAATAGTGCAAATCATAAATATAAAAAGGTAGCCAAAATCCCTATGCCGAATTTCTATTAGATTTGATATTTATGATGAGTATTTGTAATATGCCTTTTTATACAGTCAGGGAAAAAACGTATCGTAATTTTCGGGCAAAATATAATCCCGAATGGAAATTGCCATGCGAAGCAACATTGCGAAATTATTTACCACGTTTACGCGAACTAATGGAAAATTCAATTAGGCGTGAAGTAAACAGTAAAAAATCGTGGCTGACGATGAATCAACGAATTTAAAGAAAAACTCCGTGATCAATGTTGTAGTTCTCCCTATTTAATGACTAGTAAAAGACTGCAGAGCTATACTGGCGAATCCAGTAAAAAATGTGTAGAAACCACCGTACACAAACTTACTGAGTGAGTGTTTTCTAGTATCATGTAAATTATCTCTTACTTTTAAACTCAGTTTATTTACGGTTAATAAGTTCCTTGATGTACTTATTTCCGAACTTACTAATTTCATTTACTTACATGCAATAAAAAAATAATAATTTTGATTGCAGATTGCATAATTACGCATCCCAATGATTGATTGATCAATCAAATTGACACGGACAAAAAATACCACTGATATCAAATCAGAAAAGTTTTACCATGGATCTATTATAATATGGATTCGATATCCGTATACTGTGAGCGTATCGAACGTGAAGCCTTATATAATATAAATATTTTGTTGTTTGTTATTCTCTTGAGAGAGCAGTTTACGACCTACGAACATAGACAAGACTACGAATTACTACGTAATTGAATCAAGAATGGTAGTAGAAAGAGATAAAATAGCATTGGAGTGTTGGAGCTCAGAAGTGTTGTTGTCTGCTGGGTGCTTAGGGAAAACGTCTGGGAACGCTCGGTTACACGTACGTCTTTGTCTAATGAACTAGAAAAGAAAAAGTGCGACGTATAGATTTATATAGATTTATAAATGACTCAGAGCGACTTTAAATAATCGCCTTTAGAAATAACCTAACATAACATAACCTATAAATAATAAAACCTTTTTAACTTAAATTTATTACTATTTAGCAGCAAAATAAAATATTTTGGGGCTTTTATTACTTTTAGTAAATCTTGTGATGCTTCTAACGTATTTTTGTACAAAAATACAAGGTAAAATAAGATGTGGCCAATGTTTACAAATTGTGTTTACAGTGTCGTTTAGAATGGTTTGTTTTGGCTTCAAAGAATGTGAACTCATCCCGTATCCAGTCCTAATAAATCCATGAGTTTTACACTGGGGAATAGTCAGTTTGTGAAATTAATATAATTTTAAATTAGGCAATAATACGCATACACAATAAACTAAAAATAACGATTTATAGGATGGCAGACCATATCTGATTGATGGTAATTAATGCAAATACATGAAATATACTGGCCTTTACTGTCAGCATATTTCTTTGGCAGGAAAAGATTCATAAATGTTTGCCCCTTAGATTGCTCAGGAACTAACACGTATATAATTCAGGCAGAAAACGAAAGTAGATAGGAGGAAAAACGTTGCACGTGAAGGTATACTTCAAAAAAACATAGGATACCAGTATGTATTCCATACAAAAATACTCTGGAATAATAATAAAAAAGTAATGGCATAATATTATTGACTGTTGAAGGTAACTTAACTCAAAATGTCTTTGAGAGCTTTTGAGTTAAAACTGGCATTTTTCGCCGAAAATATTGAAGCTTGAAGGTAGAAGGCATGTCCCAATAAAAGAACTGAAGTAAAAAACGAATTTTCAAAAGTTGATCACGAAAATCTTGATTAACATACCTGAATGAAAAATGAAGGCATGGAGAAATCATGATGATATTCGACTTATATACACTCTTCACCATACAGCATCGGCATAGTGCCCAAAAAACTCTTGATAATAAGGCAATATAGAAAGTTTTAACACACGAAAAACCCATTTTGTAAAGAGAAACTGAAAATACAAAACCCCGTTTTGGGGGAATGGATAGTTCTCGGGTGTAAAACGCCCTACTCGACACACGAGCTGGAAAGAAGTGTCTTTCGAACCGCCCAGCAACAGGAGAAAGCCTTTCAGAAGATAATGTTCTGGCACTCTGAAGTAGTACCTTTAATACTGATTTATTCCAAGCTAGAAAAGAATATAATTAAAGGACTACGTAATATATGCAAATTACAGAAAACGAACAAATATCTGCTAAAGAAGAAGTACGCTTACTCCGTTTGCGCATCAAACCCAAGACCCTTTTCTATAGTAAAAAGAAATTTCATTATTATTTAAAACCAATTGCTAAACAGAAAACATTGATAACATTCATTGTATGATTTTTATGCTGTTGTTGAAGGTTAAGTGGACTATAACAACTTAAATTTAATATCTTCTACTACTCGGAGAGCACTTCTATTTCGGTAAAAAACACTAATTCTATTTTGATCAAAAGTAATGTGATGCACGGCGCGGCGCTTGATGACATTCAGAACAGACTGCTTTCTTTCGATCTCTCTCCATTACTTCCGCTCTTAGTGCCTTCAGGAAGTAGATGGCGCGAAAGTTTAAAATATTACGCTTGTGTGTTTTGTTGCCAATGCAGTCGAGTGTTTTGAAATAAACAAAAACCAGACAAGGTTAAAATTATTTCAGGCATTTCAACGCTAGTCACTGGAAGTTTGTTTTGGTGTCATATAAATGCGAATTGCAAAACTGGAGGAAAAACGATAAAAAATCTGAGGCTAAAAAACTATGAGTCAATTATTTCTTTTGAAGATTACAAAAACTTTACAACACCTCAAAAGTGGAATTATATTTTTTTTAATTCCCAAACACTCCAAACATTTTTTCTATTTTTCGTTTAAGTATTCCAGCGACATTTGCTTTTCCTGAAAGAGTTTTCTCTGTATCTGCGGCAAAATGGAGAAAGGAAAGAAATAGATGTTCTTTAGAACTGTTTTGTGCTAACTTCTAGTTACATTTAATTTTAAAGAAAACTGTCACGAATTTTATAATTTAGTTAAAGATGATAAGAAAGTGTCAGATTCGGCTAAGTTGAACAAAAGTACGCGTTTAAAAAAATTTAAACAAAAACCAATGTATTTACCTTTAATTTTCAGGACCTTTGTACTTTTTGATCTATCGTTAAAACTTAAAACACTAAGCTAAGGTAATAACATTTAAAAACCTTATTTTATAAACAGGCGCATGTGCCAGTAACGTACTCTTATGCAACAATTACTATTGGTAGTTTTTTGGGTTGCCTATCTTTTGTTACACAAGGGGTTAAAGAACTAATTTAGACAAGAGTCAATAACATTTAATGTCAACGGCGAGTTGTGTTGTTTAATAAATAAATAACTTTTTAGGTTTTCAGTGCTAATAGTAATTGGATTCTTTTAAGCATTGTGTTTTAATTAGTTAGTGGATCCTTTTTTACATTAATGGCTATACCTACTGTTTTATTAGTGACGTACAAGCTTAACGTAAAACCCAACAGACCAATTCTATTTCCTTTGGTAAAATCTTTCTACAAGAAGTGTATTTTCCAGAGATTTTACTCTAAATGTAACAACAACATCAGTTTTCGTTTTTAATAGTACGGATAGTGATAAACACGACGCCTACGGTACGTTAGTACTTAGGCTTGAAGTCTACGTGGGATGTGTTAGATAAAAAAAAACAAGCTAGGAATATTATTTGTGTTTAACTTTTGTTAATTTTAATTATTAGTTGATTGCTCTTTTTTTATTAGTGGCTGTACTGTGTTAGTGCGTAGGTATTTGTTAACCTAAAATATTTTTAAAAGAAGTGCATTTCAAAGAGATTTTCCTACAATAATAAATAAATAATAATAATAAATGTTAGTATCAAATTTAATTATTTTTTCATAATATTAAATAAAAGCGCTGTGTGATAGTATTTTAACTTTTTAAAATTGAGTGTATTCAAAGTTAGTAAGATTTCTTTCTTTAAAGGTTACAAAAATATTATTTTTTAAACTTGTTACATAGGAATATCGCAGAGAGACTTGGTAACGCCACAGCGAGTACTGACGTCAAGACAAACCTTTTTTTCTGTGACTGATGTTTCTTGCTGTTTTTTATATGGTCATGCATTTATTAGCAATGGTGCGCAGTTACTAAAAAACAATTTTTTGAGGGACAATATCTACCTTTTTTTTATCGTGAAGCGACATATATGAATATTTTTCTTCAATATGAATTCATACCAGGGTTTTCCGGTTTCAGTATATGCAGTGAATATTATAACACCCTGTATATCAAATATTTTATTAATCCTTAGTCATATGTTTTAAGGTATATTTTTACTTGTGCGTCTGGCGGTAGCGTCCGGCGGTAACCGCTAGCGGTAGCGTACTGCTTTACTATATTTTATATGGCGCTATTTTCATTTATGCGTCTGAGCCGCGCGGCCCGACGTCCGAACGCGCGCGTCCCTGTCTCGACTGCTCATAGTAGCAGTCTAGCCGCCGACGGTCGCGCGATCGGTACAGTTTAGGTAATTGTTTTAAGTCTGTAAACGCATTTTTCGGTGTTCACTGCTTTTTTTTTTACATCATGGCTCCACAATTTACTGCAAATGAAGACGAATTACTAATTAAAGAAGTTAGAAGGTATCCCGCCCTTTTTGATGCTCGTCTTGCTTTAAAAATGGGATCAACTTTTTGACGCTTTTTTCTCTGTAAAGCCAGTTCCTCTTCTTCTTCGTCATCTTTAATTAAGAGTACAGCAGCGAGTTCTTTTTTCTCCATCTACTGTACGAGATACTGCACTTAACTGTCGTTTCTAAGCAAGCGCCAAAATGCCAACGCTTTTAGCAAAAACACACAGACGCGACCGCCAGTCGTTACCGCCGGAGGTTACCGTCGGACGCTGCCGCCAGACGCATTCAACGAAACCGTACCTTTAGCCTGTGGTATTTTTTAGAGTCTATCCCTCTGAAAATATGATACATAACTGAAAGCTTCGCAACAGTCATTTGAAAAAAGCAGGTTGGGGAAGTTCGCGAGGTTATAAATAATTTGGGAATCCCTGATTGGGTTGCTCGGAAACGTAAATGATGGCATCTGCTCTTTATTATAAATCAATGATATTACCCTAAATAGCATAAAATTCAACTTGACCTCAACCTTTTGCTCACATTGTACGTTTGCAGTGTTTTATTATTTAAAACCCGCATAATGCATAGTTTTAAGTACAGACCACATTTGCATAAAACTAACATAATTTAGGAAGAAGAATGCTTTCAATATCCCTCAAGTCTTTCTAACATTTCATAAAGTAAAAATAATGGCGGCGACTCGTCGACAAGAATACACGATCGCGACTGTTTTATATTCCGTGCATCGCAGTAATTCGCAAGATGATCAAAGTTATGCAGAAATTCCGTATCCTTAAGATGAGATTATCAACTCGGCACAGGTTGAGTATAATCCACATTGTCAACAACGCGCAAATTTGATGAGTTTTGGTTATACTAAGAAAAGCGGAGGCAGAATACGGTATGAGACATGGGGTTGTCAATTTTGACGACACTGGTAAATCTGAAATAATGGATGTTTCCTTATTACATGTTTCCCACAGGCGAAATGTGTTCCCTTTCCTCTATAATATTATATTAAATAGGTACATGTACCAGATAGTTATTCTACACGATAAAAAAAACGTACCTAGGCATTCATCCAACAATAAATTTAAAAACCGTGGTCTCAGAATGCACCCCTGTTAGAGTCAGAAAAATTTATATGAGATAATATATGCAAAATTTGGCGACCATAACGTTTTAGTCCACTTATTGAAATCCAGAGGTTTGTAAAATCAGCCAGTGGTATTGGTCAGAATGGCGAGTTTAGTTTAATGACTTTCAAAACGAAACTTGAGGTAGCTCTTAAACCTTATCCCTTCAAGGGTGTTCTAGAGCAACACGAAATAATAATTAAGTAAGTTTTTGAACGCGGCGACGCGACGGCGGCAGCACTCCAATTCGCTTGTTTATGATCATTAATGCACACTAAACCGCTTCAATTTTAATCGGCACACTCGTTAACTGTCGTTTACTAATTGTTGTTCGAGCAATTGAGCACGTTCGTCATTTGGTAATGACTTTTTGGGAATTAAGGACTCTCGTTTTACTTTTAATTTTGGTAAATGAAATTTGTGTATTGAATTTGTTAATTTGTTACAGTGAAAAAAATAATAAAGAGAAATGAATAGTAATTAAAAGTAGAGTAGATATATAGGGTTTTTTTCAAGAGATTGAAAAAGTTCTATGCATTTTTAAAAATTTTAGAATTTTGGTTTTCTATGAGCATACCTATACATCAAGGTGGTTTTTTCCCCATTTTTTCTACTACAGACCAGCAATAACTTAACTAATTAAAAGAATAAAAAACAAAACAACTTTAAATTATGCAATGCAATTCTCTTATGCCTTGAATGGACTCCCCGAACAATGGTTACATAATCATTCTGCAGTCATTCTGGTCTCCCCTAAAGCCAACATCAGCTCCCAGTTTTACTGGACTAATCGTGGGTAGGAATGCTCACGCAACAAGCCCACGAAAGCTTTATTGTACATATTATAAAGTATATTGCATGTTGTATTGTATCAATGATATATGTGCATATATCATTGATTGTATGTAATGACAGGGATCACATGACATGTAAGATATTATTAGGACAATAAAGAAATTTGAAAGTAAAAAGTAGTTGATATACCTACGAGTTGTTAGTTTATGATTGAAGTATGAGTAAAAATTAGTTGATATACCTACGAGTTGTTAGTTTATGATGGTTCTGTGAGAGAAGCTTTAATTTTATTAGCGTGGTATTTATGTAATAATTTTGCTAGGTACTACATGTTTTCAACAAACAAAGGCGGAGAAGTTTTCAGATGTCTTCAGATTACGGAACAAATTGCTTGGATTTTCTCAGGTAGAAAACTACGTATGTATGTGTACAATTTTTTTTTTATTTGCTATATTGGTTACGGAATTATGGTTAACCAAATAAGTCAGTTGAGAATTTTGACGCTTTAACGATTATTTTTCGGCTTATTGCTCAATTAAACATGGAAGCGAATTTTAACATACAAGTTATCGTGTTGTTAATTTTTGAAGGTTTTTTAAGAAACCAATTACCCCCATTATTAAACCATAATTCCAGACATTGATTCCTGACATGATTTATTAGGTGCTGAAATAAAAAAAAAATGTATATTTAATTTCAACTTATTTATCGTCTGTCGTGCTTAAGAAGTTGTTTGAAATGTCCCCCTTCAACTTCCAAACACTTTCCCACTCTTTTTAGTGTTCCGTGAAACGGAACACTTATGGAATCACTTCGGTGTCTGTCCGTCTGTCTGTCACAGGCGATTTTTTTTGAAACTATTCGACGTAAAAATTTGAAATTTAGCACAGAGATGGAGTGTGATGACCCAATTATAGACATGCATGTGTATGTTGTCAACTGAAAGCTTATTGAAGCACGAATTCAATAATATATGATGTATTTTTTATGCATTTTAATATATTACCTACAGACCGAAGAAATTCCCATTTTTTACTATATATATATATATATATATATATATATATATATATATATATATATATATATATATTTATATATATATATATATATATATATATACATATATATATATATATATATATATATATATATATATATATATATATATATATGTATATATATATATATATATATATATATATATATATATATATATATATATATATATATATTCTTTTCTTTTTTTATTCTTTAGCCATACCTATATGACATATTTTTTTATAGGAGTTTTCTTGGGTATAGGCTATTTTTTTAAAATCAAAC
Organism: Philopedon plagiatum; assembly: GCA_963971165.1. Taxonomy (NCBI): domain Eukaryota; kingdom Metazoa; phylum Arthropoda; class Insecta; order Coleoptera; family Curculionidae; genus Philopedon; species Philopedon plagiatum. Next base: position 141,131,895 of record OZ020189.1, on the reverse strand, counting down.
ATAAAGTTTAAAAATTTACGTTTCGCATATTTGTGTAACACTGTGCTTCTTTGGGCTCTTAGACACTACAAATAAATTAGACAGTTCAAAACAGAATAACAGTACAACATGCTATTTACAAAATATCGGTTTCACTTTACTTTACAAAATAAAAATTCAAAAGTTCAACGATAACATACCTTGGAAAGAGTGCATTTGCATGATATAGAAATGCTTGTGTGATGTTCGTCAAGGAATGAAAAATGTTTCATCTTGGTACACATTTTTTTCGATCGGCTTTTTTGGATTCAACAAAAATCTTACAAATAATTTTTTTTTGCTTAGGTAAGCGTAGGGATATACAGGTTGTGGATATATGGTAGTTATGGAGGTAATTAATTTAGTGTAGGATTGTGTGTAGAAATATATTTCATGGAAAATTCAGCTATTAATTAGATTATGATAAACTTGGCTAGGATTAGCTAAGATATATATATATATATATATATATATATATATATATATATATATATATATATATATATATATATATATATATATATATATATATGAAAACGCAAAGATTGACTGTTTTGCTAGTGCAGTACAAGAAGACCGTAAAATGAAAAACTAAATTAAATAAGGACTATTTTTTGTTCTGGATTTAGATGCCCTCCTACTATAGCGATTTCTGGGCCCTTATCCTTCATCAGGCAGAATCACACCCAATGTGTCTGAAGAACAGAGCAGGCTTTTATCAAAATCAAAATGACACCTTCTTCCATCGGTTGGTTTAGAATTGGTAAGATAAAGTGACTGCACCAACTACGAGAAGTTCGCCAAGTGTTGCTCCGAAATTTTCGGCTGCTAACACAAAACAATAAGTTTCAATCACCTGTAGATGGGGTTATGTTTATTTAACTGTTGTATATTTTTGCCAGGCAGTATTTGCAATTAATTTGTCTAAATGCAACAAAACCTAAACTTAAAGTACTAATCGCATCTTGCTTCGGTTTATTAAGGAATTAAACCCAAGTAATGTGTGAAAGCATCGTAAAAAGGCGAGAAAATACTTTTTAATCGTCCAATATTCTTCGCGTTTCCTTTTTACTATCAATAGAAAGGTCATTCCGCGGTTGTAAATGAAATTTCTTGTTTTTAGTAGGTATAGCGTGAAGAATTTTAGAATCTAATAAAATAAGGTCCTACTTTTAGATTTAATTGCATTTTATTTATATATTGCACGCGGAGAATATTTATTAGTAGTATTTTTTGGTTTCTCCTTGGTATCATTTGCGCAAAAATATACAGAGTGGTTTACAAACGCAGAGTAACTACAGATCATATTAAAGAAGAATGTGTATTATGCCTAGTTGAAACGACGTTTTAATCTTAGGATTATCACTAATCCGGTATTAGTTCTGTGATAATCAATGATAAAGCAGAAGTGATCTTGAGTTATTATTTCTTAAGGTCGGCTCACATAGGCATGTTTTGATACGTTTTAGCTCGGCGGTAAAATTGCAGCACCCTAGTTCTGTCCTGATTATGAATCAAAATTGCTTATAAAATTGCATGCATTTTTGAACACGAAACTTTAAGTGACGTTTAATTTCACTGGTCGGATCATTCTCCGACTTACCAATGGGGTTAAACCATTGGCCTTCAGCAAGAGAAGATATACAAATAACATTGCCATATAATATTCTAAATTGTAATATTCTAATTTATACTGACCTATTAAAGTAGGTATCAAAGTATATCGTCTTGGCTTCTGGCTACCTATAATCTATTGTAATAAAACCTCATTGTTGTATATCTGAAAGGTCTACACGGTGGCCTAAGTAAAATTCTAATAATTTCACTTGTTTAGCATTATTCTGCACAGAAATTCTGTCCTTTATATCAAGAGCGGTAGGATATATTTTAATATGGGCTAGTTCTATGCTCACAATATGGGCTAGCCCATATTTGTAGCACATCTGCTTAAAAAAAAGTTATTTTTTTTAGGATGCCTCGTTTAAAAGCAAACGTAAAGCTTGGGATTCAGAAAATACAAAGAAAGCAGTACAGGCAGTAGGGAAGAAGGAAGGTAGTATGGGAACATCAAAGGCTGCCAAAATGTTCCAAAAACCACGGTTCAACGCTTGTCCAAACTGAACCATACGAATCCAGATGAAGCAACTGAAATTAAACTGGGAGGAGGTACGGATTTGGGTCCAGTTTTAGAAAAATTATTGGTAGAGTATATTCTCGAAATGGAAGTAAAATTCTACTCTGGCAGAAAAAAATGGAGTTAAACATTCTTTTGGCCAGTCACTGACGGCTGGAAGAGGCTGGCTCGACTTGTTTTTGAAACGACACAAAACTACCCTGTCCGTAGGAGACCTACAGGAACTTCTTTTGTTCGAGCGGTAGGTTTTAATAAAGAGAGCGAGCAGCGATTTATACTCTTGCAAGAAGCTTATGAAAAGAATAAGTTTTCTACCAAAATCGTGTATATAATGTTGATGAGACTGGATTACCCGTAGATAGAATAGGAGTAATGTAGTTGACTGAAAGGGAAAAAGACAAATAGCTTCGTTGACATCAGCCGAGTGGGGATCCTTAATAACCTTAATTGCATGTATGAGTGCTGGAGGTGACTTTGTACCACCCATGTTAATTTTTCGCAGGAAAGACATTAATGTTTAAATTTATGAAAGGGACACCTCCTGGCTCCATTGCAGCAGTGCATTCCAGTGGATGGGTGCAAACTAACTTATTTACCCAATGGTTTAGTCATTTCACAGATAAAGTAAAACCATCTAAAGATTCACTAGTGCTCCTAATACTTGATAGCCACTATAGTCATACTGGCAATCTCGAGGTCGGTGGGTGATTTTTGAAAGTAATGTTAAGAATTCCTGCATTGTAGTCAGCAGAGCTTGGCAGTAGCATAGACTAAATAATACCTAGACGAACACTGCCGAGCAACGACAAGCGAGTCTCCCTTGAGACATTTGGTGGGTATACTGGTTTATGGTTTAAAAGTTTGTTTGTCTACCACTATATAAATATGTATACTATGTATCTACATGTATATATAATGGTGGACAAACAAACTTTTAAACCATAAACCAGTGAACCCACCAAATGTCTCGAGGGAGACATTCGAGTGTCTGTCTATATTCTTTCTAATCTCAGGCAATAGTTAACTATTCAGTGCTAACTACTTAAGGTATTTTAACTACTTTTTTGTAATAATGTGTAACTTTTTTACTAATAATAATAATAGGTTTATTCAATAATTTATGATACACGTATAATTAAAATACTTGTAGTTTCTTCAATAAGCCAAACACCAATACTTAACTTACGAAGTAAATATACTTGTTGTGAGTTGACTTAAAAATAATATGCATCCAAGTTTATACAATATATGTACAACAATAATAATAATAGTAATAATAATAATAAATAAATCAGACACAACTAGATTATTCATAACAATGAATTGAAATCACAATATATCATTAAAACAATATACCCAGTCTGTGTTTATTAATTATTCTACAGTCATTTATTCATTATTTATTTAAGTATTTGTAAATTATTTATCATGTTATGTAATATTTGTCTTGGATTTGATAACATCCAATTTTTAACATCATTTTTATATTTATTTACAGATTTAATTATTTTAATTGAGTGTGGTATATCAAAAATATATGGATTTATATTTATACGATTTTTGTTACCAATTAATTTGTTAACTCTGTTTTTATAGGTTGTTGTATTTTTATTACGAGTGTTATGTATGTGGTTATTATAGTTAATTTTGTTTTGATTTTTGAAAATATACATATATTAACATATTACATGAAAAAAGTTGTCTGATATCCATTTTTTTTTGCTTTCTTCATATAACAAGTCAAAAGAATATAAATAATCTTTTTACAAGCTTCTATTTAGCTTCACCTGTTAGTTTGCTTATATGCATACGTATGTATGTATGTATGTTTAGGTCAAATATTGCAATCAATATTTCGATTAGTTCTAATCAAGCTAAAGCTTGGAAATTTTGCATACGTGTATAAGTTCGGTGACCATGCAATATAGTATATTTAACTGACTGACTGACACCCCAAGATGGCGGATTACCTTTTTCTTTAGAATCCCCTTGATATGGATATCAAATGAAAGGGTTTGACGAGAACAATACGATAAACTCTGTGGCGTCACTCTAAACCTCTAAACCCAATATGGCGGACGCCACAAGATGGCGGTTTACCTTTTTTACAATCCCCTTGATATGGGCATCAACTGAAAGGTTTGACGAGTAAAATACGATAATCCATGTGACGTCAATCTAAGCCCAATATGACGGACGCCACAAGATGGCGAATTACCTTTTTCTTCACAACCCCCTTGACATTTGTGTGAAATGAAAGAGATTGACGAGTAGAATACGATAAGCTGTGTGATGTCATTCTAAACCCAGCATGGCGGACGCCACAAGATGGCGGATTACCGTTTTCTTCACAATCCCCTTGATATGGGTATTAAATTAAAGTGTTTGACGAGTAGAATACGATAACAGGTAAAATGTCCCGTAATAGTGATGCATCATCAGAAATGCACAGGTTAAGACGTAACTAAAAATTTACAAATAAAATCTTGTAAAAATACTTTTTAAAAACAAGCTTTTATTATTTAGATGTAGTAAAACAAAAAAATATTATAGTTTTTTCATTGTGGCAATGCTAAATGCTATTTATAAGTGGACGTAGTTCGGGTGGGTGAATTCTAATAAAAGTAGTTTGAATGTTATCACTGAAACAGATATACTGTATTGTATTACATTTATTTTCTTAAAAGCTTGTCGCGTGAATAGAAAAGAAACAAGTACATACTTAGGTATCTACTTACAATTTCTGCCAAACAAAATTAATTCCTGTACGAACTTTTCGCGCGCGACGAGCTTTTAAGACAATAAAGTTAATATAATATATTATATCTGTTTCAGTGATCACTTTGATACTACTTTTATTAGGATCCACCCACGCGAATTACGTCCACTTATAAAAATAGCATTTAGCATTGCCACAATGAAAAATCTATACCTATGTTTTTCGTTTTAGTACATCTAAATAATAAAAGCTTGTTTTTAAAAAGTATCTTTTAGATGATTTTATTTATAAATAATTTTTAAAATATATTTTTGAATAATTTCTATGTTATGTTAGTTATGTAATTATTTCTATTGGTACCTCCCCAGTTGGTCCATATATTTTACCTTCTCCTCTACTAAAACGGCCGAGGGGCGCGTGGCAGTGTTGCCGCATCCTTAAATTGATTCGCTACATTGCCTCCTGCGTTCGTTTTTCGTAGGATGACGTCAGACGTTAAACTGAACTTTTTGAATGGTTGAATATTACCTTAATATATTTATCCGTCGAACCGACGTAATTTTTTGTGTGCTTGTTTCGGTTGTGCAATAATATTAATATAGTTATTGACAACGCGAAATGACTAAACAAGCCCATTATGGGTTGCCAAGAATTCAGTTAATGCTGTGACCTGATACTCAGCATGATGCAAAACAAAGAATGCAACCCCCGTGCAAATCATTTCAAACATTCAAACTATTTTCGCTGGGCCACTCTGTATGCCATTTATCGTTGAGACATTATATCTAGGTGTTGCCATTTTTATAAGAAGTTAGTATATTGTAGGTACTTTTGTGAACAATTATAATTAATAATATTTTTTTAAAATGTTCCAATTCTTGCAGTTTATTTTAAATCTGTACATTTCCTATTTGTCATCAGCACACAAATAATAAACAGATTATTCATGGGACCCCTAAATGCAATATTATGTAATATGGTAATAGTTGGCACATTCATTATGTTGTATTATTATGGAAATGAACATTGCTGGTGAAGCAAGAATTTACGTTAATTATCAAAACAGCACTTTGCTAATAAGTTTTGGTAATCTGCACGGATTAGAGTTATTCGATGTGACAGGTATGAGATATCATGATAATTTATTAACATGTTGGGATGCTGTTACTGTTTTGAATATTTGACATTTAATACATTTTGGAAAATTGAATGAAATTAAAATAAAATAAATGCTTGTAGCTGCTTATTATGTCGCTCACTGAGAGCTGTTTTAGTTATGTAATAGGTTAATACCTATGTTTATTACATCACTAGTGCATAGTGGTGTAATAATTTAGAGTAGAAACCCAAGTCAATGAAATTTTCAGAAATTAATAACTAAGAAAGTCATCTTCCGCCAATCGTTAAAAAATTTTGATATTTCTGATAAGATTTCTTGTATTATGTTAGTGTACTGCAATCTATATACACTACTTCAATCAATTAATCCACGACAACGAATTTATCATAATTTTGGAAACGATTTTCTTCTGATCCCTTAATCCGACTGTAAAAAACTTTTTTCGTTCTGCAGGAAAGTAAGTATGCCGGTATTACTTGAAACAAATCAATTTTGTTCATTATACAGGGGTTTAACCATAATGTTGGCTTTTCCTGAAATTTTGTAACGGCGCCGTGTAGATTAGACCAGCCAAAACTGCGACTCACATTCACAACTAGACTGTAGCCTCATCTATTCTTAACATTTTGTCTTTTAATTCACTCTGATCTCTCAGTTATTGAAGAAGATACAGTGTTTTTTAAAGAGTGATGTTTTTACTTAATGTACTTTGAAAAATAACAATAAATAAAAATTACCCAATTAATTTTACTAAGAAAATGCAGCAATTGTTATAAAGCAATAACATTTCAAGTAATACATACAAGAACATTACCTTAACATAATAAACCTTAAAGATTAAACAGGATCGGTACAGTAACAGGAAATTGAACGGTTTAGAATTCTAAAAACTAAAAAAACAGCGTTAGTATCAATAGCGAATGTTACCACCATTTGCGCGTATAACAGCTTGATACCGACACACGCCTCATCTTATTTCATTTTGCTCTACTCTAGTCCATTTCAAATTTCAACAAGTTTCTGTCCTATATTTCCAAATTGTTTGGTGAAATTTTTAAAGTTCCCAGCCACCTACGAAGGATATCCCAGAGGTGTTCAATGGGATTTAAATCCGAACTAATTGCAAGCCACACCATAACATTTACACCCACGTTGTAAAATCAATTCTAATGTTGTGTTATTTTTGAAAGTGCATTAGCCAAATATATCACTCTTTAAGAAACCCTGTATCTCCTTTAATAACTGAGACATCAGAGTGAATTCACAAACAAAATGTTAAGAATAGATGAGGCTACAGACTATTATATACTAGTTGTGAATGTGACTCGCAGATATGGCTGGTCCAATCTACACGGCGCTTCAAACTTTAGGGAAAAACAACAAAACAACATTGTTGTTAAACCCCTGTATACTGTACAATTTTTTTTCAAACAATACTGGTACACTTACACTCCTAAAGAATGAACCTACGACCTACAAAAAGCTTTTTATAGTCGGGTTAAAATGCCAGAAGAGAATCACTACCAAAATTATGATAAATTCGTTGTGGTGCGTTAATTAATTTGAGTAGTGTATTTAAAACGCAAAGATCATATTTTGATTTTGTCTCCCTTATTTTGGAGATTCTACAAAACATAGCTTGATAATTTATTTTTTAAAAACGACTCCTCCCATTGAGCCATCACTAAGAACTTTGTGTCAAAATATGGCATAAAGTACCTATCAAAAATGTTCAATATAATTTTTACGTAATATAGAGTTCTTGACACTATGGCGAATGACCTGGATCGTTGTTTTCAAAGAGATCCTGTAACTTAAATTATATCTGTATGATTCAAACCATTAATCTGATATAACAATGCAGGTATAGGTATATATTTTCGTCAAATTTCGGTTTAAACTCGTAGTAATTTACGTTATAAGACCGGAAAGTAGAGTTTTGCATATCGAGCCAAATAAATTCCAGGACTCGCCTGGGGCTCGTCCTGAAAGCTTGGGGACACCTTCAAAACACTTTTGGATCAACCAACGTACAATATTTTTTTTACGACCGACACTTTGATAAAAACAATTTTTTAATATTTGTTTTCATTAAATTTCCTAACAAATACTAGATCCATATAGAAACAACAATAACTAACTAAATAAATTATTTTGTAATATTTATGTTAAATGTACCATTGTAAACATTTACGGTCAGATTCTCCAACGCTAGACCGGTCTAATTTGATAACCAAAGTTTTAAACTACAAGTGTAAGAATAAGACAAATAAGTTTTAGACTATGAATTTGATTTTGAGACTTTTCGTAAATTTATAAAGAAAGGGGAAGCTTTAGTACGTACTTTCTTCCATAATATAACTAAGTTCTTTCTAGCAACGCGTTCCAAGATGAATATCATTTGGAAAACCAAGCAAATCGATGAAAAATTAGAATAATTCATATGTTTTTAAAGATGACTTAATAACAGTGACACGAGGAAAACCTGTCAAACTGATCAACTAAAAGAACTTAATTTAAACCAGTACTAAATCTTAAAGATTTTTAGTGAATCTGAACGTTAATATTTGGAAGGAAGATGTCTCTGAAATGCTGGGAATTGTCACACTTTTTGTCGTGGTACTAACAAAATTGGTTTGGCACACATTTTATTTGGATCATCCTGCTTGGATTTTGTTTGCTATCAACTTTGTTTTGGATGAAATCTTCCAGGTAGCCTTCCGCTATAGTGGAAGATTTCCACGATATACTTTTAAACTTGCGAATTCACTTCCAAAAACTCGAATAAATTATGACTGTAATAAAATCTAAATTTAATGGTAAATTTGACCCATCCAAACAATAACACAAACTCTTTTCCATAGTAACGAAACAAAAGCAGATTTTTCCACAAGTTTTAAAGCATTTTTCACATAGAGGGATCAGAAAAAAGAAAAACAGAGATCGGCAAAAGCTTTTCTGGATACCATACTAAAATACCGCAATTACAATAGGTTAAAATTCTGAGCAATCCTAAATACCACAGGCTGAAGCATAATATGACCAAGGATTAATAAGATATTATATCAATATACAATTATTTTCCGTGATAATAAAATTGATAGTAAATTGTTTCCATTGAATGGTGACGAAATTTACTGTGAGAGTGGCAACGTCGCTTTATCATCAGGACACACGCCTTCACTTTATTCATTGATGTTAAAAAGATTTGTCAAGGCGTAATGTTTTATGTGTAACGTTTCCTCTGGCAGGTCGGAATACACGTGTATGGTGAAATTTTAAGTGTTTTTTGGTTTTTCCTGAAAGGACGTTATCCCACAAACTTTGCAAAGCAAAGCAAAGTTTCTAAAGTCATTTGACTCACTCATTCTTATTTTCTGCAACATGTCTTTTGTAGATTTTTTTAAAAAGATTGTGGCAGTACCACCGCAACTGCCACGACCACAGGTTTATGTAGAAAGAATAAAAATTTTAGTTAAGATAGTACTTATGGTGACAATTCACAAGCGCACAGGGTGGATAGGAGAAATTCAATACGGGCGTCTTTCGGAAATAAAGATAGTAGTTTTACCTTCGCATCTTGGTCTATAAGTATTCGGTAAAGTATAAACTACGCCCAACCCTGTATACAGAGATTGCGTCAGAATTACCTTAACCCCAGTTTTCTTTTAAAAACTTATTACAGCCGAGCTACCAAATTGTATAATAATCAACTTCTGTGTAATGAATATTCATGGCCTCATTATACAAAAACTCGCGGCAAAAGATTAATATGGAAAATCTGGCAAAGAGAACATCGGGTCTTAAGACTGGAAGTTAAGAAGTTTTTAATGGGTTTGATGACACCTCAACGTCCGTAACATTATACAACTTTTTTAAACATCTAATCAAAGTTTTTCAGAATAAATTTTCTGCTTGTTAATAGCCATATCCGATATCATTTAAATTACTAATTTAAGGCAAAAATAAGGGGGAGGGGACAGAATTAGATTATTATCAATTAGATTAGCACATTTTTAATGCCTTTATTATGAACGAATTTTATAATATGTATGTTTTTTATAAAATCGTTTTACAATAGCAGTATTTCGACATCCATTTGAGTATCGAAATGAATCACTTCTTCGCACTACTACAATAACAGTATATTATGATGCATAGTCAGTACGTGTCTTTTACCGAGCGAGTAAATTTTAGAGTTCGGTGAAGACTTACTGGCTAAGTCCTGTATACTATCTCTTACACAATCATATTAATCTTTGCGAAAAATACAAAAACTGGTCTAATTGGCATGAAGTATTCAGCGTCTGTAACAACATAATTGGCTATACGGAATCCTGTTATTGTCCTGTAATCCTGTAATTGATATTACAGTCAGTTTGAATTTGTCGACACGAATTATTCAAAAAAAAAATTATTCAGCGTAACAGAATGAATCTAAATGTTGAGATGTTTGAGGAAGAAAATATTAATGAAGCGGAAAATGTTGATATTGAAATGGAGAAAAGATGAAAAGCCAGTTGTCACAGCTAATCCCACTAAAATCATGTGAAAGGTACGAAAATGTATATAAAGTTTTTTAAAACTGGCTATACGAGAAAAACAGTGTAATTATAATGAGAAAATCTTACTGACATATTTTGTAATGAAAAGTACAAGTTTACAATCTCCCGCAATATAAAGAAACCTTATGAAAAATATCAAAAATTCTTAAAAAACTAATGTCCCAGTTATTACATTTGATAATTATACATTTAACTTTAATTTAAATAAATAAATTATGTACTATGTATTTCCTCTTTTATGTCAATTTTTGGCTGCAGATATAAGCAAGTATATTAGGTAGAGGTATTTTTTAACGTATTAATAAAATTTTCAAGATATTTTATGATTCATGTTAAGAACACAATATTTACAACTCTGTGGCTAGAGTCCCCACTCGGGACCCAACTCCAGTCCCGAATAACGTCATCAAATTACGTCATTAGTAGTTTTATCGGGACTGGTGTTCCGCCCCAACTTGGGACCCACATTCAGTCCCGAACAGCGTCGTCAAATGACGTCATTAGTAGTTTTGTCGTGCCTGGTGTTCCGCGCCCCGACTCGGGACCCACATCCGGTCCCGAATTTATAAGACGAATCGTACATTCACCTAAATCACCAGTTACAAACATGATATACACAGTCGCAGTATCTATGTCTACTTATGTTGGCTACGTAGGAAAACTTTTGATTAGTAATTTTTCGGGAAAAAAAACTTGCTTCCTATAAAAAGTTAAAAATCTTATAATAAAATCATCAGACATCAAAATTTATCAGTCATATAATATGAGGTGTGTAATAAAATATGAATATTTGGGGTAGGAGCAAACTACGTTGTTTTTAAAATTTAAAAACTGTTAGAAAAGAAGATTGTTTGAATATAGAAACTCTTCAGATATGCAGTCAAGTTTATCTATTGATTTGTTAATTTTTAATTTTATTATTTTTTTAATTATTTGTTTATTGTTTCGCTTTTAATTGGGTGTTTTGCGTAATTCGACGAAATAAGTTTAGCATCACGTTTCCAAAACTTAGTATATAGATATACTGTTTTCATATTGATGGATAAAATTCTTGACATCAGTATTCGATAAGAGCTAAAGTCTTTTCCAATTTCTCACCTATAAATTAGCATTAGCAGAAATTAAAGACACACTTGCGTATACATTTCTAGTTGTGTCATCTAAACGTCCTACTACTTTATCAAGTAAAGTAAACCACTTACAACTTTCTAATAACAATAACATTATTCGAACATAACCTCAAAAGCCTTCTATTAAACTATTAAGTCGGGACCGGATGCGGGTCGGGTCCCGAGTCGGGGCGGAACACCAGTCCCGACAAAACTACTAATGACGTAATTTGATGACGGTATTCGGGCCCGAAGTTGGGTCCCGAGTCGGGACTCTAGTCACAGCGTATTTACAAAGAATATTGAGGTCCTAGTGACAGAAAAAATCGTCACCATAGATCTTTTAATATATTAATCTTCCGAATGAAATCATTATACACGTTGAAACTTTAAATAATTGACTGAAAATTTCTTGCAGGATATGGAGCTATACTTAATTTGTAAATCTCTCTATTAATACAAATAATTGTAATAAAATGGACGTAGCATTCGCAAAACTTTTATCCACTCTTGATGGCCTTGTACTTTCGTCCTTCCTCTTTCTCATAAACTAAAATATAATATTTTTGTTTTTAATTAAGCTTAAAATCGAAAAGATAGGAAGTCAATAAATCAAACCGGTCTATTTTTATACATCGTAGATTCCTGCTTAAGTAAACCAGTCGTGTTTTTAGGGCAAGACGGTCCATAAATCTTTTCTTTGGAATACAATAAAATCTGCCTACATATCTTTAACAGGAATATGAAATAGCTGTAAAGCTTTACCGAATATATATTTTTTTCTTTTTATGTAAAGGAGCACGCATTTCAGTGTTTTTCTTAAGAAAAGGCTGATGGTCATAAAAGAGTCATTGACCTTATTAATTATACCTACTCTTGCACAAAATTGTGATAATCTCACCATCTCTTCGTGTCGTTTGTAAAAAAGGGTTAATCCCCATCAACAATAACATGCCAGAACCGTAGATATTGAATATATATAGAAATTCTAAAACTTAACAGTCCCAAAAATGTCTCAACCTCTTTCATTATAAACAAAAATTGCAGTGTTAGTTTGCATAAATATGTGAAGCGTCTTACGAAAGTTCTTCAATCCCATGGAAAACTTCTGAATTTGATTGTAAGAAAAATAGAAATATGTAGATAGGGTTTTATGAAAATGGTTTAGTATATTCGAGTGGGTGACGTCTGGGGTAGTCTACAGATATCCTCAATACTTTTCCCTTCAAATCGCACATTTTTTTAATTTTAAAAAATACCCTAAACCCCCCATATTCGACGCCTTCAACCGCAGCGTTTCTAAACATAAATATTACCTTGACATCTCAGTCTTTTTAGCAGTTTTAGTGAAAACTGAAATAATTCAAAATATTTTTAATTCCAAAGACTTATTTTACTAAAAACTTTTCTTTTAATTTAAATGCAATTTATTTAGGTACTTACTTAATAGGTATGGGAGAATATGACCCATACACTCCTGAAATTATTTTGTAATTGTAAGCAGAACGAAACAAGCTATGTTATACCGTTAACAGAAATAATTATGACTTACCTATAACATTGAGATGAGCATTATTCCTACTAGCTTCAACTTTCTGCCTTAAAAAAAAGGTTTAAAATCAAAACGGAACACTGTGGTCGCACTAGAGTCTCACATAGTTTACTAATACATTTATTCCTTGGTCGCGCTAGAGCTTCACATAATTTACGTACCATTTTATCACACTAATTGATCACAACTACACATCATAAAATTATAACCAAATCCTTGGATTACAGAAGGAAATTTTGTCAAGAAAAATATTCTGTTAAATACAAAAAGTGCGAAGAAGTAGTTGATCTTTTAATCTGCTACCATGCCTCCGGCTTCTGGTCACGTGTTGTCAGGTTAACCTGTTCTACATTCAAATCCGTCAACCGATCAACATATCCAACTTTTACCATTATAGGGAGATTGTCGCAAGTCGCAAGTGAGAAAGGTAAATAGCACGACAGTACGAATCAGATGCCTGCTGCGTACTCATTGTAACCAAATACTATAAAGATAGAATAAAAAAAGTAAATTAAAACGTTCAATAAACGGAGTCGACTGCTAAAGAAAAATGTAACGACGTGACGTGTTAGATCAAAATTTACATACCAAATGCACATGCCATTGCTTACTAAGCACTAAAGAAAATAACTGTTAATTAAACTGCTCTTATGTAATTAGTATGCAACATTTCACTTCAATATCAACCCTTAGTGTAGTAAGTAGCATGATTACTCTTTATCCTACATAACAATAGACCTAACCCAACACCCAACAAGGTACAGGTAGTCAAAATATTGACTACTAAATAATCGTTAACAATTGTTGGCAAGTTCAAAGAGGCAAATTAGGGTCTAATGTTCTATTAAACGCTAGTTAGTTTCAAGGATCAGTAGGATCAACCACAAAAGATCTTTGTATGATGACAGGTAGGTACTATTTACATAATTTAGCTCTTATTAGGGGTAAAAGGATTAAGATAAAAGTCATTATAGGGTTGAAATACAGTTTTCTATATTTTTATTATGGGGAGCACTTTTTGGCAACCCTGTCACCATTTTGCTGATGCACCTTTTATTTTATTGATTTGATAGAAAAGAAACGGATTTATGCTTATTTAAGATTCCAGAGCAGCTACAAAATGTAAAGTAATATTGCAGCACGCTTTGACAGCTTTACTGGGCAACGGCATGACAGCTTGTTGTTATAGCTTTTATTGAAAGTGGTATTAAAATTCGGTAAGAAATTTCAATCGCAACTCGTCAGTCATCGTGAGTATGTGATCGCTATAGGGAGGCTGGACGTTATAAAAGATGAGCCAGACAAGGTCGAAAGCGAAAAAACCGCACGAATCCAGGATTGATAATTAGTAATTCTTCTTTGCTTAGACGAGCATCCACAGCAAAAGACCTTAAAAATGCACTTAGGCGGCTCATCAGTTAACCATTTGTGACCAGAAAGTTAGAAACGGGTTACGAGAAGCCGATTAAAGACCGGAACGAAAACATCTTTAACAACGTCATAAAACTCTGCGATTAAACTTTGCTCCTGCTCATTTGGGATGGCAATTTCGACACTGGAGACCTGAATTTTTCACAGACGAATCAAGATTCGTTCAACCCGTTGTGGTGGCCGGGTGCGTGTGTATAGACGTCCCAATGAATGCTCCCCACGACTGCTGTGCTAGAAGAATCCAGACTTGGAGATGGTTCGGTAATGGCCCGGGGTGGAATAAGTGTGGAAGAAAAAACATATCTTATAATGATACTAGGAAGTCTTACAGCTGCAGGGTATATTGATATTCTGTCAGATCACGTTATTTCTGCAGCATATTGTATAGGCCCTAATTTTATTTTCATTCAGGATAATGCGAGGCCTCATACTACTGCTATTACTATAGATTCTCTTAATGAGCATTATATTCGTACGATGGATTGGCCAGCGTTGAGCCCCGACCTTAATCCCTTTGAAAACTTATGGGATATATTAGGCAGACGTATTTGACGCCGTCCAAATCCACCTCAGACCCTTCAGCAACCAACAGAAGCCCTAGTCGAAGAGTGGGACAGTATACCACAGGAAGACATTCAAAGGCTCGGTGGACGTATGCCAAGGAGATGCCAAGAAGTAATTCGTGCTGCTGGAGCACACACGCGATACTAAAGCTCATATATGCTCAAATAGCGTAACGCCACCCATAGAAAATCCTTGCATCTTCAGTCTGTTTTTCGTACTTTTCTTAAATGTTAATCTTATCTTAGGAATAAATGATTAGTTGAATGTTACATTATTTAATTCATTAGGAAAATATGTATGTCTTTCAGAATACGTATGTTTAATCTGCATATCATTACCACTTTAAAATATTCACGAGTACAAAGAAGTGTTCTCCTAATTTTTTTGAGCAGTGTACTTCATTTTGAAATATACCGTTGAGATATTGACTGCAATACAATTTACAGGGCGAAACACCATTCTATATGAAGTCCTAAACAAACAATATACCTCACAGGTGGCAGAGTTGTAGTTGCTTCAATTTTAGCTAAAAAGCTAGTGAAATTTTAATGACGCAATAAAGCATGGCAATAATAAAATGATTTCTGTGGTCCATTTATCTTTATTTAATATTTTAAATCAAATATTGTGTGCAGTTAGTGCAGTTTTCTGTAACACAAACGAACAATCTTATTGTTTAATTATTTTAAATTGCCTTTAATCATTTTTTAATATTTTACCAAAATTGACACTTTCTAAAATTAGCTGTTTGCCGAAGTACCTATGTATAAAACTAAAACCGTTTTGGGTACAGGGTACGGCACATTCCACAGTAAATGTAATAACAATAATGTTGCACTGAATGAAGTCGAAGCGCATGGTTTCTGATGTCACAAGTTTCGAAATTTGTCCGGTTTTCTTAGGGCCGGTTGTATAAAATAATTCTGATCTTAGGTTCAACGGAACGCCGATCAACGTGTGAACTACGTTCATTCGTCATTACGTTGCTCAATGTAAACTGAACTGTGGTTCAGCTGAACTGTGATCAGTTTATGTTGGCACTACTAATATTTAGGTACTTTTGGTTTCTTCCGACTTTTGACATATAACATAACCTAAGAGTTGTACTTATAATAAATAAACAAGCATTTAAAAATACAACTTTTAAAACATTGTTCAATATAAAAGTAAAATATCTCCATTTAATTTACGGATAACTAGTGATACAGTTATATACTGATAACAAACAAGTGGGTAGGTACAAATTGTTATTTTTGCTAGCTCCAATATGATTATTACCTCTGCATTTAGGTAGGTATATAGCTACTTTATTTGATAGTCTTCAAGCTTTTTGTATTCGTTTGTAGATTATTTTTTGGTGGTGAAAAACTTTGTATTGATATGGATTCGTGTAAGAAAAGAACTGTTAATTTCAGTGCAAAAGAGGTTGGCATATTAATGAGCCTTGTACTGAAATATAAGGGCACAATTGAGTGTAAAAAGACGGATAAAACAAATAATGATTTAAAGCAGAAAGCTTGGGAGCAGCTATCAAACGAATTTAATAGCATTTGTGGAGAGCCATTTTTTTAGGGATGCAAGAGTTCTTCGTGGCAAATATGAAAATCAAAAAAAGAGGTCGAAACAAAAGTTTGCAGACGAAAAGACTCATTTACGAGGAACTGGAGGACAACCGGCCCTTAAAGTTCGTTCTGCCAAATTATCATTCTGCTTTTGCTAGTTTCTGTTGAAGTATCGTTTAATAATGTTCTTTCTGGGTAAAATTTGATGTTTTTCTTATTTCTGCTATTGTTCAATTACCTATATTCATGTTAATTCTGTTATTGTTAATTCGATGTATTATTTTTTCTATGTTATGCTGTATTTTGTTCTTTTTGGTGTTTGTTCGTAAGAGCATGCATAATATTTTATTTGGCGAATAAACTCGATTCAAATTACACTCTGATTCTACGCGGGTACGTATTTGGTGGGTACTTGTCATCAAATAATGGATTAAACATATACAGAAAGTTCACAGCTACAGAAAAGATACAATCATTATATGAACTGAAATTTTTGGTGGCCGTAATACCCAACTCGTTCTGTTAGGTCGCTTTTTAACGGCCAACAGTTACATCAAATTACGGTACAATTTTAAATATTTACAGCATAACTTACCAATTCTGTTTCGCTATCGCAGTTTACAGTAATTATCCTAATGACACATTAAAATATTGGGTTCCAGCCCTGTATATACTAGGTACTTGAAAATTTGGAAGATTTTATGACATTAGGTAGCAAAAAGATTTTATTGCAGTTAATATGTCAGCGGCAGATTGCTGTTGTTTTTAATAAAAATGTTACCGCTAAAAAATCTTTTCATTTGGTATTGCGCCATTATATACTTTTAATATTTGAAATTATAGAAGCCACTACTTTTAAACCTAAATTTTTTTTTATCTGAGACAGTCCACGTATACGTCAACCCTAAGTACTAACGTACCGTGGGCGTCTGAAGAGAAGAGAAATGTAATCTATTGACACGGGATTTAAGGGATTGGATGTTGGGAGGGGAAGGGAAAACATCTGCAGGTAATTTGTTCCATAGTCCGGAGGCCCTAGGTATGAATGAGCGCGAGAAGTGGGATGTTCTAGGTTTTTGTAGCTGGACAGTAAAGGGATGTATACTTAACACGCCTCTTGTTGTTCTGTCAGGAACAGTCAAGGGGGGAATTATAGCGGCTAGTTCTTCAGAGCAAAATCCGTGGAAGTATCGGTAGAAAAGGGATAAATCCGCATCAACGGAGTGAGTCATTCATGAGTCGAATGACTCTCTTTTGGATAGAATCAAGGATGTTAAGTGTCGAATGTGATGCCGCTCCCCAGATGTGGGAACAGTTCTCTAGGTTAGGTGTTATTTAGGAAATAAATAATTTAAACAAATCCTATATCTTTTCTGTCATTTTATTATTTATTAATAAAATATATTGTAAAGAAAAACTCTTGCCAATAGCAAATTATATTCTTTATAAAACCTACCATTAAAAAGCATGATTTTCTGACATTTCGAGACCTTATCTTTACCCTCGTTTTCACAGAAATGGGAACTATCTAACTGCAGAATTATTGAAGAATAAAACTATCCTATTTTTAGAAGATAAAAACTCCTCAATACAACACATAGATGTAGATACAGTAGGTACATTGGAATAGACTTCAATAGACTAAAGCTTGTAATGAATATGAAATGAAGGTTAAAAATATTTCAGTAATGTATTTTATCTATACACCTATTTATGTGTATGATTTCCGAAGTCACTTTCTTGACCTACAACAGAATAAACAAATATCAATTGAAAATACATTGTACAAGATGCCTATACTTAATTTGTTTTCCATAAAAAAAATTCTAATTCAAAAATGTAGCAATTAGGTTGGCAACAGTGCCTATTCGTTTTATTTTAACAGCGCTTTTATGTCTAATATCACTAAAGCTTTGCAAACGGGGGTAATTCCAGAGACGGCTCTAACCTAGTTGGAAATAAAATTAGGATTCGATTTGAAAATAAAATTCAAATATTTATTTACCCACATTGTGTTATTTGAAAGTGCGAGATAAGAAAATACCATACAGGGTGTCTGAAAAGTCTTAGCATGGGCAAATATCTTTACTATTAATAAAGATAGAGACACCAAATTTTAGTTGTATCTTATTGGTTAATAAATCTACTTTTGTATGTAATTTGACTTTTTCAACCCCCTTGGGGAGTTACGCTAGGGAGTCGAGGTCAAAAATTTTTAATGCGAACCTATGCCGGGTGGCCTCTTCTTTTAAAAGTCTTCAAAAATGAAACATTTTACCGCAACTCCCGTATTTTAATTCATTTTTAAATGGCAAGCCTATGAAAATTATAAATCGTAAATCATATAATCGGGCGGGGCACAGGTCGACCATTAGTCGACCTCTTGTGCCATACAGTACCAGTCTGCACTGCTATGTTTTGTTTTGTGTGGCACTTTTTTTCTAACTTTTTTCCAACTTTACTTCTTCACTTGTCGTTTTTATATTTTTTGATTTTTGATATCTGCGCAGTAGACCAAAATGCGTACCACGCGCAAACCGAGCGTGCTAGACATGCGTACGCAATTTCAGGAGATGTACTTGGGTGTCTACATTCGAACCCATTCACTTTTAAGAATATATCCCCAATAGTCAAAGTACCACTACGTATTTAACTTTATAACTTTTTCCCCAAGTTTTTTTCGACTTTATTTTTCGTTTTTTGCCATCTGCGCAGTAGACCAAAATGCGTACCACGCGCAAAACGAGCGTGCTGGACATGCGCACGGAATTACAGGAGATGGACATTGGTGTGTTCATTTGAACCCATTCACTTTTAAGAATATATTCCCGAAAGTCAAAGTACCAGTACGTATTTAACTTTATAACTTTTTCCCCAAGTTTTTTTCGACTTTATTTTTCGTTTTTTGCCATCTGCGCAGTAGACCAAAATGCGTACCACGCGCAAAACGAGCGTGCTGGACATGCGCACGGAATTACAGGAGATGGACATTGGTGTGTTCATTTGAACCCATTCACTTTTAAGAATATATTCCCGAAAGTCAAAGTACCAGTACGTATTTAACTTTATAACTTTTTCCCCAAGTTTATTTCGACTTTATTTTTCGTTATTTGCCATCTGCTCAGTGGACTAAAATGCGTACCACGCGCAAACAAAGAGGGCTAGACATGCGCACGAAATTTCAGGGGATGTACTTTGGTGTCTACATTCAACTACCCACTTTCAAGAATAGATCTCCAATAGTAAAACTACAACTACGTATTTAACATATTTTTACGATTTTATGTCGTCTTACGTTTTTGAACATTCTTAACTATGTGACATTGTGACCAACCGTGCCTGCCTAACCTGCCTTACTAATCAGTTATATTACGCACTGACTTATTTCCGGCATGGCCGCCTCTTCTTATTTATTCAAGCATTAGTCTTAACATAGGTATTGAGACTTTTGCGTCCTGTGAGAAATTCACAATATTGTATATCTCACGGAACCCTCTATGCGCGAGTCGAACTTGCTCTCAACCTTTTTTTTTATTTCACACAATCACGGCAACGCCCATCAATTAAATTATTTCTGTCAAATACCTGCCGTATGTACTTATTTTCGGCATCGACGCCTCTGGTAACAGACCAACAGTGACTGCCTTACTTATTACGTTAAAAGTTGTTTAGAATGGTCACCATGAACTTCTTGGCAGTAATAAAGTCCGTTTTAAAATGAGGTACCACACGGCATAGGGTTGCATTTAAAATTTTTGTCCTCAACTCCCTAGCGTAACCCCCCAAGGGGATTGTAAAAGTCAAATTACATAAAAAAGTAGATTTATTAACCAATAAGATAAAACTAAAATTTGGTGTCTCTATCTTTATTAATAGTAAAGATATTTGCCCATGCTAATACTTTTCAGACACCCTGTATGGTATTTTTGTATTTCGCACTTTCAAATAACACAATGTGGGTAAATAAATATTTGTAGTTTATTTTCACATAGAATCCTAATTTTATTTCCAACTAGGTTAGAGCCGTCTCTGGGATTACCCCCATTTGCAAAGCTTTAAATATCACACACAAAAGATTTGAAGGTCTCTTGATTCTTATTCTTTCTTATTTTTCACGTTGAGGACATAAAATGAAAGAATACCTAATATTGTTGCAGATCAGGTAATAAAACAAAAATTAAATTAAAAAATTATATTTGTGGAGTTTGCTAATGAACAAAATAATAACACCTACGCCAACCGTCTAAAACTAAAGAAACAAAGACCTTATGCACCTAATACCTGTTTCTTGATAATATTCCACAAAAATTAAAGTGTACCTACTTAATCATAATCCTCTAACACAGCACAGCAAAATTTTAATATTATTTGTAATAGTGCTAACAACACAAATGACACTACTAATTAAGTGAATCTCACTATCAATACTATCCTAATTTCTCATTTCCAACTGTTCTACTGCTCCCCGTCATAATCGATAAACTAATTCAGTTTGAATTCCGCGCTCCGACATTCACTTGTTCTTCTCGCACTCCCTCGCACGAAAAACATCGACTTCGTCCGAACAGTCATCGCACTCTTATCGGACTTTCTGTCAGCTGCTTGCTTTATCGGCGGTGCGACGTTGCTTGCTTAGTAAACTTTAGTTTTTAATAATTTTTGATTTGTTTACGTGCCCCGCTGTTGTGTACCGTGTGAACAGACTGTATTTGCATTGTCCCTTTCTTATTGTCCATTTTTGGATACCCTTGCGGCGCTTTTAAGGTAAGGTTTTGATTTAATTTATACTTTGTTAAGGTTAGGTGAAGGGTAAGAGGTTAAACACCCCGTTCGATAGTAAATGGCACGCCCATTTGTTTGGCTATGGCACGATTAGATTATGCCGGTTTAGCTAATGCACTATGTTGTCAAATGAAGT
This sequence comes from Philopedon plagiatum, assembly GCA_963971165.1. Lineage (NCBI taxonomy): Eukaryota > Metazoa > Arthropoda > Insecta > Coleoptera > Curculionidae > Philopedon > Philopedon plagiatum. The sequence goes on along the minus strand of OZ020189.1, from coordinate 141,110,203 downwards.
GAAACGAAAAATAAATAGACAAATCTAAACAAATGAATAAAATAGATGCAGGATCGGGCATGGTTTGCCTGACGACGGCGCACGATTCGCAGCGAGTAGAAGCGAAACGCGGTTGCCATGGTGTGCAGGAATTTTTTTGGCGGTATTGTCGTTTTTTGTTATGATGTTTTATTTTTAGAATAAAATGTGGTTTTTATTTTATTTAAAATTTTATTTATTTTAAACAGTAAAATCAGTGGTGTACATATTATTATAATAATTGAGCTTAGTAACAGTAACAAAGTACCTATTTACTTTTATAGCAGTATTTATAGTACCTATATTTTTTAATACCATTCTTAATTTATTCTTGATTAAGAAATAAGTAAAAATGGTAGAAAATCGCGTTAATATTCTAAATAAAACGATATTTAAAATTCATTTTGATATCTGCAAGGTTGACTGGGCATCCACTAAAATAATTAAATAAGTTTTATTTTTTATTTCTAATGTTATTATTATTTAAACATTTTTTTGACCATTTAGAAAAATTTTACAAAAAGCATTTGACACCTAAACGAACCATTCTAATTTGAAAATAAAGGAAACTCCTAATATTTCTGTTTTTAAGTATAAGTACAACAAGTTGAAATTCAGGTTAATATAAAATTTTCAGGCATCATATAAAAATAATATGTTTTTGCACTTTTTCCATCGTTCAGATTTGATCGTTTCAATTTTAGATAAAATAGGTTTTACTTGTTCGAAAACTAACAGTTTTTGCTTATGGCGAATGCGCTGGATTTGCGCGTTTTCTCGTTTCTGAATTTTTTAATGATATCTCATGTTGGTACAAATCAAATCATTCATCTGATTCTTGTATTTATTATTATTAGGGGAAGTGGGGGATAGTTGATCATAGTTTTAGATTACTATCCATTTCTAAAGTTCTGACCCCTCAGTTTGGAAGCTTGTAAAGTAAAAAGCACAATTTTAAAAAATATAATTTTCACATATTTCGGTAAAGTAACTTGTCTCTATTACACATGTAAAACTTTGTAACCGTAGATGCCTTGGTGCTTTTCTAATGAGAAGGTAATTGTAAAATTGTCACCATTTTTTCCCTATTTCATCAATGACTCAATTGTAAAAATTTATTGTGCCTTACTGGTACTCCCAGGCCTAACTAATTTTTTACAGGCGATAAAGTGAACCTTACTTTAGTCCCAAAAAATATTAGTTTTATTTTTTTTTCTTAGGTTTGGTAGTAATATTCAAAAAATGATTGTGGTTATGTAATTACTACCAGTAATCTTACAGCCAAAATTTTTGTTTTTTTGTATTACATATAACGAGATGTAACTTTACGTTTAACGAAAATTTTGTTTTGGCAGTTGTCATAAACGTAAATACAAACAATTAATTTGTGTAAAGGATAGCAGCATTGAGCTTGCGGGATGGAGCGGGGCGTCGAAGGTGCAATAGTATGGGTGTTAAGGTAATAATCATTAAAGTAATGCAATATAGTGAAGGTTTTTTTTGTGCTCTATATGATAAATTAGGTAACTGGTACAATTAAGAAAAAATAAGTATATACATTGATAAATATTTACATTTATTTGTATTTAACGATTTTCGATTGTTTCATTAAGATCTATAAAATAGGCAGAACGTGTGTAGTAGAACAATATTAATTTAAAAATATTACTTCAAAGTGAGTAACGTAAATAGGCCAATTAGCTTTATTTATTTATAATTCACCTAAAAGAAAAACAATATTTTTGATGTTCCCTTATTTTTATGATTCGCATATTTGGAAAATTGTAACAAATGCTGTGTTAAGTTTGTCTGCATTTGCCTTTGCTTAATAATAAAAGAAATATGTGAAAGTGGCCTGTTTACGTAGAATCACATCTGATTTAACTTTTAAGGTACAAAGCCCTGACAAAATTTAGTTAAACCTAAAACTAAAGATAACCTGATTGGATTACACCACTCTTTTTTACCGAAGAATACCTACACTTATGGATCGTTTTCTCCTTCTTCATTACTAAAGTCTACATTTGAATCATCATCTTCATCATCTTCATCTAAATTTATAATTAATGGTTCTACAACAACATCAACTAAGTGGTCTTTTTCTCTGCAGGATTCCTCAATTTTATTAGCGTGTCCAACGCAATTTTCTCAAACAGAATTTGGCACGTTCTGCATCGTTTCAAGACACACATTTAGTACATTTGTGATTTTAAACGTAGTATTCAATTTCGCCACTTTATTTTTCACATATGCCCAAATTAATTCAATTGCGTTAAATTCACAGTGTGCAACTGGCAACCATAGAAGCTTTACATTATCATTACGTAACTCCTTTGCAATTGTATCTAAAAGATACGTTTTTGGACAGTGATAGTTCTTGCATAGGTCTAAAAGCATTGGTTTGGTTCATTCATTAAACGTTGCAAATCCATCGGGCAATGTTGCTTTTCGCTGGGACATCCATTCTATTATTTTTTGTTTTGTCCAGGCAGTTGTAGGATTTCGAAAATTAAGATCCAACATTGTATGCTACGGTGCTTGGTCAATTACGATTACTGATTTGTCAGGTATTACGGAAAGCACTGTTCTAAACCATTCTTCGTAATGTTGTTTATTCATCTCGTTATGGTAATCCACTGACGCCGCACTTTTTTCCCAACAAAACACTTCAGGCAGCCATCCAAAAACCTATTTTTACTACCAATATGTAAGATAATAACCCGTTGTCCTGATCCTGATGGCCGTTTTATTCCACCTCTAAAGCCATTAATTTCCTGAATACCACCTCTGTATTCATCAAAATTATCCCGTTTTGTGGGATTAACTCTTTCAACCCAGCCAAACTTCCTTGAATGATTTGCACCGCACCATGTTTCATTTGTATAAAATATTTGCCAAGAATCTTCACGATATCTCTTTATGGCGTATAAGAATTCCGCTCTTCTGGCAGCAAATGTGTTTTGTTCCATTCAAATTGGTTTATTAATTAGTTTTTTCTAGGAAAACCCAAGTTCTTTAATCCATCGGTACAAAGTCATTTCTGAAAATTCTGGTAAATAATCGACATCTTCTTTCAATTTCTGGTAAACTTCTTTTATAGAAGGAAACCGACGCTCCAGGTAAAAATTTAATATTGTTCTCCTTATGACGCCCTGCAAAATCTCATCACATTCCAGTCGGGGCCTTCCACTTCTCCCTTTTGATGGTATAATAATACCGGAACTTTTTTCTTCCGCAGTAACACGTTTAACGGTGCTTTCACTAATACCCAGGCAATCTGCTGTTCTTTTAACCACTTGCTCAATCAAAATATTTTCCAAACCGTTGTCTTTCTCTGATTGAAAGTACGCTCTGACTTTTAATATAATATTTTTCATTTGTTCGTTGCACTGACGAGACATTTTAACTTATTAGACTGTAGTTTGATACCGTATTTTTGGTTCAGATTACATCAGGTATTTATATAAATTCGAACAAGATAATCTTAAAAATCGTGTGAAAACAATAATTTCAAATTACTATCTACCACTAAAACCAAAAATTTAAATCAACAATAAGTAGATATAAACAACCACAATCAACTAAATAATATTATTTTACAAATCTTTTCAATACATAACAAATAGATTAAATTCTAAACAAATAAAAATACATGGACCTACGGACTACAGACGACCTTTACGACGACGCCACCGTACTGTGATTATGTCGGTAAAGGCGTTTGACACTTTGCATCTCTTTCTTATGTGGCTTTTAATATTTATTGAAATTTTTACAAGAACTAAAGGTGCTTTTTTTAATTTTGTGTAATAAAATACATTTGTATAATAATAACTACGTCTACGAGTGTAAAGATTTTTTTAAGGTTTTAAATTGTCCACAGTACAGCTGATACACAAACATCATTAAAAAATAAAAAAATACAATTTTAGACACATACTACCAATCTCTTGCGAAAGTATAGATATTTTTCTATCTACCTTCAAAATTGCATTTAAATAGGGAAAAAATTAACCAATATATAGACATGAGAATATCGTTTATCAGTATTAACGCAGTAAAATCGTTGTTTTTTTCTACTTGATTATGAATAAGTTCAATATCGTTTACACTACAATAATACATTTTTTGGCAGAAACTCTTGGATAACGTCCTATCAAGCTGTAATTTTTTCAGTTTATTCTGCCCCGTGGTTTTTTTGTTATTGACCCTCAGACTGAGGGGTCAAAACTTTAGAAATGGATAGTAGATGAATGTTCATGAGACTTTGAATAAATTAGGTCACAAAAATGAAAACACACTAAAGTAACAACATTCTTGCAATATACTCTTTTACAAATTTAGAGATTTAAAAATAAACAAGTACGTCTATTATTGTATTTAAAAAATAGTGTAAAAGTATCAAGTATGGTGGGATACTTGAGCAAGGCCTAGGGAGACTTGATCACTGATTAAATAAAAAGCAACTTTAACTCAAACTCAAAAGAGCAAAATAAAATGATTTATTTTAGAAAGTAAGTTTATTTTGCTACAAGGATTAAAAATATATTGGTACAGAATAAAGGTAAGTATAAACTTAAATGATTTTTAACCATTTTAAAAATCCAGAGGCTTATGAAAACTAAACTAGAATAAAATACATGTTATATCTAAGAAATGATAAAAGTGATACATATAATTATATAAAGAGTGGGTACTTTTAAGCACTTTCAAATATCCAGGGCCTTCATGAAAGAGTAATACATTCTTCCCCTTTTAAAATAATATTTTTATCTGAAGCCAATCCAATAATGTCAAATCCAACATCACTTACATCATACTCTACTAACGAAAACAATTTTTTAATTTCATCTGCACATTTTAAATAAATAATGCGGCATATCTTTTTGCGACTGCTTGAATTGGACTTGCTTTTCCCAGTGCCTCTATAAGAGCCGCCTTCATGTTTTCTTCATTTATTTTCCTTCTAGGTTTTGTGGCTTCTTTGGGTTTATAAAACCTCGGCATCTACAAAAAAATAAAGTACAAGTTTATAAAATTAAACAAAAATTTTGGGTATTTAGGGATACTTGATCACCTGATCAAATATCCCCAAGTATCACCTGATCAAGTATCCCTTTGAAAACACATGTTAAAAAATTAAAACATATCACTTACCTTGAAAAATGTAAAATCACTACAATAACAGATGCACAATAATCAACAAGTTTAATTAAAATTGGCCAAAGCACCAAAAGTACAATATTATTCGAATAAAAAACAAAAATTCTTTTACAAAATTTTTATCGTTGGGACGTTCGAAAAGCACTGTTCCTCGTACCGAATCTAAACGTCGACTGATATTGCCGCGAAAATTTTGCAGGGTTGCAAATATGTAATACTTCTATTCCAAATCAATGAACGGGCTTTAAATAATATAGGTTTCAGGAAACTGCAATTTGATCACGTATCCCTTGTGATCAACTATCCCCCACTTCCCCTACCAATGGGAAATTAGATTATAACGAAAATCAAATCCAAATTTTCCCTTATAATGAATTAAAGATAAACTTTGGAGTGGACACGCAAGAAAGTTAAATTAATAGGTACAAATATAAAAAGGGTTGTTTTCATCAACCTGCAATAACTTAAAACTAATCTAAACTCATTGAGTTTTATTATTTTTGGTTAGGTTTTGATTTTTTTTTAAATATTGTTTTCTAGGGACAGCGTACTTAGGGTCATATATAAAAGAAAATGATCTACCTTCAATAACAACGCTTAGTTGTTTTTTATAAATGTGAATTTATCATGTGTTACATTGTTTGAAAGGTCGTTAAATTTAAAAATTACAATAAGGGACGGAGAAATGTGGACAAAAATATATGGAGTAGTGTTGTAACGATTATCAATTTTTAAGCATTCGCGAATGCGAATGCAAGAGCGAATATCTGCCGCCGATATTCGCGAATGCGAATGCGAATATTCAGTTTTTAAATCTGGCGCCATATTTTATCTATGGCTCGATTTTGTCAGCTGAGTTAGCTGAGCCGACTTGCTGCGCGAGTCGCACGCACACATTTGTTATCGTTTGCATCTTATTCCGATGGTTGTTTGTTTACCTATCGACAGATCGTTAACAGAAACACGTGAATTTTGAGGTTAGAGTGTGATTAGTGATTTGTTAACATGAGTAAATCAGAAGAAATTAATATTTTTTTGTTTCATTTACCTAATATTATTGACACCTTATGTATTTTTTCTGACGTCCATATGATGCGAGTGCGAATGCGAATGTCAAGAAATATGCGAATATTCGCGAATGAGAATGCGAATACGAATATTCGTTACATCACTAATATGGAGTATAAAGTTAACATTTTACGTTTAAATGTCATTCGACCCTGTAAATAGACATTTTTTCTATGAATTTTAATTGAGAGAAAAAGAGATTGAAAAAGGCGGTAACTGCAAACGCATAAACAATAGAGTACTTACTCGAATGAAGAATACTATACTCAAGTAGCTTTTAATCTCTTGAATCATAACTGAATCAGAACAGTTTTTTGGCGCCCAACATGGGGCAGAAGAAGAACTGACTTCTTTAAGGCTTTTGATTGGGTTGGGTTCACGATGAGATATTATTTATTAAGTAGCAGGACATTGGTATGCACGGCAACCTCCTCCTCCGGAGTCAGTATGTTAAATTTGACAATAATTGTTATTCTAGTAGTATCACAGTTACATCAGGAGTACCTACCTCAGGGGTCTCACTTGGGACCTCAATTATTTTTAATCTTCATTAATGATATTAGTTCTTGTTTTTTGAATTCTGAATAGTCAATCTACACCGATAGCTTAAAAATTTATAAAAATACTTCCTCATTACAGGACTGTACTTTGTTACAAGATGGTGTTTTTAGGTTCGAACATTATTGCAAACAGAACAGGCTTTTTCTTAATGTTAAAAAGTGTAACTACGTAAGATTTTCAAGGTCGAAAACATAATATTTTAATTATTGTTTAAGTAATGATAAAGTAATTTATCAGGATCATACTTATGCAAGAACTTGTTGTGAAGAATATTTATTGTTCACTACTAATACCTACTAACACAAATAGGTATTTTCTCTCAAGTTAACAAAACAATAAACATTAATAAATACATGCAAAAACCTATGGTATAATCTGTTCGGTATACTAAAAATATCTCTAAAGCATAGTAAAAATAACTCATAAAAAAAACGAATTTTAAATAAAGAATAAATAAAAGACTGTACACTAAAATCTCACAAAAAAAAGGAATAGGGATGTTTAATAGAACTAACTCTTTTCATAAATTTTAAAAAAATTAAAAAGCTATCTCTTGGAGAACAGTTTTTATTCGCTCCAAGAGTTTTATAAAAAGCAGTCATCGTTTGTTTACTTTGAATTATTAATATTATGACTTCACTTCTAGATTGTGTTTTATCATCATGTGGCCTGTTTGTTGATTGTAATATTGTTTTTACTCTGAATTTAGTATTTATGTTTATATGCTTTTTATTCTCTAACTTTTACCAGTTAGTGTTTATTACGGGGTATTACTTGTAAAAGAGAATACTATGTGTCATTATTTAACCATCTTAATACTTTGTAGTCATTTATCAGTAGAATTAAGAAATAATAATTTTAATTAATAGCGCCTGCTCTAGCAAAGTAAGCATCTTGGATATCATGATGATTCTCCAAAAGTTTTAAACTAACAAATGTAGGAATAAGACAACTAAGTTTTTATTTCTGAGATTTTTCGCATATTTATAAATAAAGGGCAGTTCTGGTACGCACTTTCGACAATAATAGAACTAAATTAATTCTAGAAACCCGTTTCAAGATGAAAATCATTTGAAAACCAAGCAAATCGTTAATATATCAAAATAATGTATAAGTTTTAATGACAGTTTATTTATCTTAATTCGGTTTTAAATGGCCAGGCTATAAAAATTAAAAACCGTGAAAAAAATTAAAAATTAAATACCTTTATTTCTCTTATTCCTTTAAAAGTTATTCAAAATGACCACCATAGTCTTCTTGGCAGTAATAAAGTCGATTTTGGAACTCACTTCTCAGTTTCGATAATGGCAGGTGTTACTTTTTGACAGAGCTCCAAACTCGATTTTATTACTGCCAAGAAATTCATGGCGGTCATTTTAAACAACTTTTAAAGTACCTACCTAATAAGAGAAATAAAGGTACTTATTTTTTTCACGATTTTTAATTTTTATAGGCTTGTCTTTTGGCTAGACTTTTGTGTCTACCACACGGCATAGGATTGCATTTAAAATGCTAGCGTCACTCCTCAAGGGGGTTAAATGATATAAAAAGTAGATTTATTAACCAGTAAGACACACCTAAAATTTGGTGTCTCCATCTTTACTAATCGCAAAGATATTTACCCATACTAAGACTTTTTGGACACCCTGTATAAATCATTGGTAAAATTAGCATTTATCTTCTGTTGCAGTTGAAGTGTCATTATGTTCTACATCTTTTGCATACAACGCAGACACAGAATGTATATTTCTTGTGTTTAACTTTTCTTCTTTTTTTACAAGGTTCGGTAAAGGGGAAAAATGTCGTATCATTAAATTTCGTCATACCGGTCCGGTCAGTTAATTATAAAATAAGTGTATTTGTACATGCAACGTGCACTGCAGTATTGCACCGCGTGTGTCAGAATGCCTGACGCAGGAATGAACGAAATGTCTTGTAACTAGTGACGTAAGAAACGGACGGGACTTCACGAAAGTGGCGGACTCCATTATCATCAAAATATTTCTGACGCTTTAATTTTACACACTACACACTACACATAGATATTTGGCAGAACAAAATGGTAAGCAAAAGATGTGTTTTTGTCCTATGACACAAAATTTGGTCGTTTTAGTACTTACGCTCCACTAAAAAGATTGAATTTATACTTAAAATAAAATGAATAAAATTTAAGTCAAAATCAACAAAATTCAGGTCCACGGTAGATACACTGTAAAAAAAAAATGATTAAATTTTAAATCAAATTCAACCCAATTTTGACTAAATCCAGGTCCATGCCAGATTGATTGAAAAAATTAACACTGCATATTGATTAAATCGAAGGATCTGTGATTAAATTTTCTTATTCAAAATTGATTAACCTAACAATTAATTCTGATTACATCTAAATCAATTTTTATTAAAATTTTCTTCCATAATGATTAAATTTCCATAATACTCTAATCATTTTTTATTAAATCTTAAATCCAATGTGATTGATATGCAATCATCAGTAGCACCACCCTTTCCCTCTCCGCCCTATAAAGTACCTGATTAGGGCGTCGATTTTATTTATTAAATGACAATACTATAATACATAAGAAAAGGGAACGCATTAAAGAACAAACAGATGAAATTATATAAAAGATAGGTAATGCAAATTCCCAAAGCATGGGAATTGTTTGTCCCATATCATAAACAAAAATCCGGGGAGGTGAGGCGTGGACCTGGATTTAGTCAAAATTGGGTTGAATTTGATTTAAAATTTAATAATGTTTTTTACAGTGTAAAAGTTGAAAATAATTATATGAAGTAAAAACACGAAAATTATTTACTCATCTGTAAATAAATACATAAAACACTAATGAAGACCTGGCATGACAAATCTTTTCTTTGAAAATACATGGAAAATAACTTACATTGGTGCATGAGTTCCTCCAAGGGATTGGATTCAAGATCTGAGATTTTTGCGTATTTCTTTTGTTTTTGAAACATAATTTCACCAACATGATGTAACAACAAAGTTTTTAAAAGAATATTCGTAAAATTTTAGAACAGGTTGACCACTTCATTCGTTATAACCTCACATTGCACATTGCACTACCACAGAAACCGCCATACCTACTGCCGATTAAATGGAATTTTTGCAGATTGCAGCGGGGTGGATGGATATCGGTACTCCCTTGTGATTAAAAGGTTGCGTACTGCGCATGTGTTGGCGGCTTGGTTTAGAAGTTTGAGTATTTTTTAGTCAGTAGGTGATTGATACTGATTATTGTGATTATTTTAACAAGGAAATATGATTTAAAATGTTTGTCTTTTTTATGCATTTGATCAGTATCGATTTAAAGTAATCGAGAATGAGTAATTTGTTTGAATCATAACGAAGATTATGAAACTGATTTAGAAAATAATTACAAATTAAATCAAAAAAATTAATCCGGCCAATAAAATCAGACATCTCTTGTGGTTAATCAACTGGATTTTTTACTGTGTAGATTTCAAAAATTAACCCTGGTTGTTGATTAAATTAAAATATTTGTGATTAAATTTTTTTATTCGACATTAAGTTAACAATTTCTTCTGATTACATTTTTAATCAATTTAAATTAAATATTCAGGTATTGCTCCTCACTCCTTATTAAATATGGGTACCTATATTAGTGTCCGTTTATAAGATGTCAGTTTTATTAAATATCTGTAAAGCATAAAGACAAAAAAATAGCTTGTACGTAAAAAAGGCATTTTTAATAATCAGAAGCAGTATCATTGTAATTTAATACGTACTGAATAAAACAGACATCATAATCGTTGTTACAGAAATAAAACAAAATATATACCTAGATACATTTAATTATAAGAACGGTATTTTTATTTTCAGTCAACAAAATATTTAGTAGTTTTTGGTAATACTGTTTAGTAACATTTATTGTCTAAACATACTACTCATAATTCTTGACCTTATTTAAATCTAATATCAAATCAATATAGTCAAATAAGTGCAATATAGTACTTAGTAATAATTGACAGCCACAAAATAAAACACAAAAATTTATGACTGTTTGGAGTCTTCTAGGCATAGATAAAACTAAATTCTCTACTATGCTTGTGGTAATTTCAGCCCAAACCGACTGCAAAGCATTTTTTAGTGTGCCTTTATTGCTAATGTCATATTTTCGTACTCTCCTTTCTAACTCATTCCACAGGTGTTCTATAGGGTTTAGATCCGGTGACTGGGGAGGTAAATGTAGTTGCTTCTGTACGTTATATATGATCCATTCCTTAACAAGTGCCGCAGTGGGTTTGGTATCATTGCCTTGTTGGAAAATCCATTGTGGTCCAAATCCCAAACAACCAACTGAAGGCAGTAGATTTTCACATAAAATATTCAGGTACAGTCGGTGGTCCATTACATTACACCCTCAAGAAAAAGTAGACTTCTCACCCCAGCCACCATCATGCAGCTCCAAATCATAACGTTCCCGCTTCCATGGTTTCCCTAGGCTAGCATGACCTTTTCTCTGAATTGCTGGCAAGTTTTTTCGTATCTGCCTCTGGACTTCTCGGCAATAATCGCGGAACATCCTATTTCCAAATCAGAATCGTCACTTTCTTGATTCATATCTTACAAAACAGATTAAATTAAACTAAAAATCTGTGACAAACCTTTAATGACAGCTATTTTAAGTCAAGAATAAACCTGTGTCATAGCAACTTAATCCAGCAACTATTTTATTGCTACTGAAACAACTATATAAGTTTTTGTTGCGTGATATTGTAGCTGTATGTTTAGTTTTGTGGGATTGGATTTTACTGTGTATAATTTTTTGTGTGAACGTAAATTTTTATTTTTTCTTTTTTCGTGTTAATATACTAAAAGGGCATGCAGGTCGATCATCTGGTTCAATAAATTCTTAGAATAGTTATCTTTTATACCATAACTACAAATATTAAGGGTGTATGTAGACTTTTGTAAGTGACTGTACATTTCCTGTCCATTGTGGTAAACAGACGGACATCATACGGCTTTAAAATTTACATACCAATGATGTCACAACTTTAGTTTTTTGAGGACATGTAGCAATCCCATTTTAGATCTCTACGAAGTAAAACGTCTCACGACCGAATGACCTTTTGCTGAAGAGATTTACTGCTGCTGCTTATTGCAATGGCTTTTACTCGAGAGGTGATGCCTGCCGTTCGATCATTTAGTCTGACCAATTTTATTGTACTGTTACTATTATGCAATCACCATAAATTTGAATTATGCAAGCAAATATCGGAGAAATTCGACTGCCAAAGGATAGTGGGGATGCCAGACGTCATTTTTTACAGTTGCACACACTTTCAGAATGAAGAATACCAAATTTATGCATAAAACGTTGGCAATATTACCCACAGGAAATAGATGGGGTTACATTATATATATATGGGCCACGGAAAACGTTTTGTATACGCCGCAGCTATTTTATCAATAAAATATTTTAGTGCGTATGCTAGAACAAACCTTTTAACTTGGAAATACCACAAATTTAATTTTGATTGCGATTTCGTATCCCAAGCATTGTGGTATGGAAAACTTTCCGCGTATCGGACAATTATTTTGTGTTTAATTTTCTTCGAAACTCATCAACACATAAGTGTTATCAGGAGATTAAAAGAGTTTTTGCTGAAACACTGGCTTACAGCCAAAATGTATCCGAGGTCAAAATAGCCGAATCTTGTACACTTTGCAAGGCAAATTCATAATATTCCCAACAAAAGTCCAAGTTGGTCCCGGTTTTCTTGATACCTGTTATAATACCTATTTAATACCTGGACCTAATTACGGGTGATACTGTTATAAATTTATTTAGCCTCGTATTTAGTATTCTGGGAATGGAGGGTAGTAAATTGGGCGCAAAAATAATCCCTTTATCTGTTTTGTTAAAAGGGTCTGTGATCATAACATGTAAATTGGGCGCGGGCCTTTCTTTAGCACTGTATGATATAATTACTCAACAGTTACTACTTATATGTATCTAAATACTCGGAAATTTAATTTACTTTACTTGCTCAGGTCAATTTGCTTTATAGTTTAGTTTATTTCTACTTTTGATAGCGCATAGATAAGTGTCAGTGAAAAGTATCGTCTTATGTTCAATCCAAGACAAGTTTTTGTTGATTTTGAAAGGGCCATCCATGTAGCATTACTGTATGTTTGGCCTGATGTTGAAATTAGTGGTTGCCGATTTCACTTACACCAAGCATGGTATAGAAAGACAAAGTCAATCGGCTCGAGTTCTGATTATGAATCAAAAACTGAAATCGGCATCTGGTTAAACCCAAGAATACCTATACCTACCGGGTGTCAACGAAATCATTTTACATACGCTCATTTTGTTCAAAATAGAAATTTCATTTTTGGGTTGAAGCTTTAGTTGACAAAAAAAACATTTTTTGCAACAAAAAACGATTGAATATTGATTGTGGTTTCTCCGGAGGCGAATTTAAGTTTTTTATTTTAAATGGCAACCTACCAATGTTTTTAGACCATTAGATAGCTCTTTAAATTCCCTTTTCGGTGATATATCGCAAGTGGTAGTTCGCTCTGAAAATGGCGGCACTGGAGGCATTTTTCTCAGTTTGAGTAGATCGCCATTTTGAAGTCCCTGGTTGTTATTTTTGTAAAATCACTCAGTAATTTAACCAAGAAGATTTTATTTTTTAACATGATTTTGGAAAACTCTTTTTAAATAATTTGTAATGCAAATAATTTAAAATAATATTGCCCATTTGACAGAACTAATCACGGAACAAAAAATTGAAATTGCTTAAATTGTAAACTATACAAAAGTTATAGGGAAGCCGCTAAGATTTTCCATGAGAGGCATCCCGAGATATCTGTATCCCATCAAACTGTTGGCCACATAATGGCAAAATGTAAAATTAGTGGAAGTGTGAAAAATCGCGAAATAAAAAAAATCAAGTTCAGGCAGAAGATGATGCGGATATTCAGCTACAAATTATCCAAGCCGTTGTTGAAAATCCCAAGACTTCGTTGAGAAATTTGGAAAAAGTACTTCCTGGAAACAATTAAAAATCTCGGTCCATCCATGAACGATATAGTGTGATATAATGGTAAATTTTTTTAGAAAATGCGGGACTACGGCTAATGTGCTAGAATATCAAAAAATTGTTACACCGACGTATGTCTACCTCAAGTTATTGGCACTAAAAAACTCTGCATGCAAATTCACCTTTGTAGTTTTAGCAGATAGACCACAGCGAGCCTCTGTCATATCAAATTATGTTGCGATTAGTGAATCATCCTGCCTGTACTCCAGATTTGACATCCTGTGATTTTTTTCTTCCCCTATTGCAAATCAACGGTGAAAGGGTAAAAGTTCCCAAACGAAAAATGCAATTTTATGCTAAGAATCAAAAAAATGTGCTTCAGTCTTGGCGCGACAGCCCGTTCTGCGCGACAGTTCCGCGAAAAAAATTGCCACGAATAATTTTTTCGTGCCAGATGGCAGTGTTTTGCTTTACGTAGCATTACTTTTTATGGAACACCCTGACTTCAAACCGAAAATCGGAAAGTATCCCCTTTTGTGGTTATACTCGAATTAAAAAATTTTATAAAATTCTATACTTTTAAACGTTCTTATTTATGTTTTAATTTATATATTTTCTTAGCATGACACTGTATACAAAAACCAAATCTCTATATTTTTTTAGTTTTTCAAACCTTTTTAATCTAATACAGCCCAATTCCTTCTAGAGTGTTTGGCCTCTGAACACTAAAAAATATGGACTGGATTTTGGGAGCCGTCCAGACGTCTCGGCTTGACGCCGTATCGGCTGGGACTTTCCGAACAGCCCGGATTTATCCTTGGCGTATATTTAAAAAAAAAATACAATTGTTAGGGAAATGTTTCATTAAATATGCAAACTGCACAATAAAGAACTGGCAGTAATCTTGGTTTATATCCTAGCTGCTGAAATTATTTTCTTCTGCTTGAAGAGAGTTCAAGGTGCTTTATTAGGTGTACAACTGATTAAAAATTTGGAACAACCTGGAACAATAAGCAGTAAAAGTCACACTTTCCTCTTACATAACGGTTTGTGTTTGCAGTTGCACGCGTGAAAATATTTTTCTTTTATTCTCCGAATCGTCGCCTCTCATGTAGTAACTTCACTCTTTAATGAGAGATATTCTTGCACAGAAAAACACACGTATGTGTGAAATAAAGGGACTGGAACTCTAAATAATAAAAATCTGCAGAAATTGTAGCTATGTTTAAAAAGTCTTTAATTTGAAGCGTTTAGAAAATAAATATTTTGATGTTCCTCCATTTCTACCAATTACAGAGTTTAGTCTTCTAGGTATTTTCCACTAAGGCTAGAGTATAGTTTTTGGCGGTAATATGTTCCAAACTTCTTAAATTTTTGGTCCATAAATGGTCTCTGTGTAATGGACGAAAATCACTTGCTGTGTTAATTTTTTTGACCATACGACCCAGACGTTTTCCATTGGGGCAATATCCGGGCTGCGCAAAGGCCATGGTAATACCTGGATATTTCTTTGGGTCATCTATACTTTTACTCTTCTAGCCGTGTGGACAGTGCAGTTGTCATGCTGGTAAATAAAATGATTCGGTAATCCGGCAACTATGGATGGCAGCATAATAAGAAAGAAATTTCAAAACGCTGAAAACTATTCTCGTTATATGAAAGGAGGAGTAAAATTATGTTATTTTCATTGTGGTAGAATTATCCCCTAAGCAGTCAAATCCACCACCTTAAAAATCTTAAATGGGAAGATAGGTTAAGTGACACCTTGTTTGAAAGGCTTCTCAATTATGCGCATTGTGACGCTTCAGTTTTTCAAATTGAATAACCCATTGATGAGTTATGTTCATTGAAATATTCGGTTTTGGAATGTAGTTATTTTTTTTATCTTCTGGCAGCCCACGAAGACCGAAGTCTAAGTAGTATGTACCGTGGGTGTACAGGGGGATCAACTCACACATCCAGAGCTGGAAACAGCCGTAGGGATTTCAGCAGCCCTTTAAGAGGATGTGTGGGGTGGTACTACCTCGGTCGAGGAAGAATTCCTCTACCACCTAGATCGCATGGCGGTTTTACAACGAATAAGATACGATGAAACAGGAGTGAAGTAATGTCATTTTCATTGCGGTAGAAGTATCCCTTAAGCCGTCACATACACTCCTTTAAAAAAAGGTTAAGGGACACCTTGTTCGAGAGGCCTCTCAATTATATACAGTGTCGCTTCGGTTTTTCATTGAGATGCTTTTCAAACAAGATGTCACTTAACCTATCTTCCCATTTAAGATTAATAAGGGGGTGGGATCTACCACAATGGAAATAAAATAACATAATTTTACTTCCCCCTTCATACTACGAGAACGGTTTTAAACGTTTTGAAATTTCTTTCCATATTTGTGCACACTCCAATCCCTCTAGCACTCATCCATCCCCAAACATTAACCGGAAAACGTCCACTTTCGCTTATATTTCGTGTAGGTATATTTTTC
Source organism: Philopedon plagiatum (assembly GCA_963971165.1). Lineage (NCBI taxonomy): Eukaryota > Metazoa > Arthropoda > Insecta > Coleoptera > Curculionidae > Philopedon > Philopedon plagiatum. The sequence continues at coordinate 141,093,875 of OZ020189.1, read as the reverse complement.
TTTAAACCGAGTATTTGGAGGCCTGTATACTCTAACACAACCATTATAATACGACTGAAACACCTTATCGGTAAATACATTTTGCCAAAAGTCCATTCCTTCTGTGTGGAATTGCAATGAAAACCCAATCCGCTGCTCCTTATTGTTCTCACTTAAAAAGCTATTTTTGCTGTAGGATCATTACGCAAGTTAGCCTGTGTTTCTGCAGCTTCACAGGCGAAGCAAAGTAGATGGCGCACGTCTTGCAGCATCTGTTATGGATAGTTTGATCATTCACCAAAAGAGATGGGCAGTAGTAATCGTAGGGCATCTGGGAATAGCCCGCATGTTTGGGATACACCGTGAGGCATTGCCGAAGCAGAAACGGTGCTAAAGAACTTCCCATCGTGTTCGCCAGGCTCCGGCATAGTCGGTTCTCCGGTCACTTGGAGGATCGGATAAGGTGGAGGCATGAAGCGTCCGCAAACCACAGTGTGCAGCGCACTCCTCAATGTCCCGCAGCTTATAAAACGAGCTTGGACCGTATTTAATATTGTCTATGCCCGGGATTTATTTTGTAATACAAAATGTTATCTGTTAAAATAATGTATATTCTCTGAATTAAAACGTTGACGTGAGATTTTCATTGACCCCCCCTCCCTTTGGTGAGATTTTGCCGGACCCCTCCCCCCATTTTGAACTCACGTAATTAATGGACGCTCCCTTACTACACATTGCATCGCTGCGTCGCGTTGCGTCGCCGAGCAGAGTGTAGCGCAAGTGAGAATCGACCTTAATCCTTCTGAGAACGACGCGAATAAAATGAAAATCTGTAACCCACAATAAAACCAAGTTACTTTAAGCTGATTCCCTTCAAGTACTTAATAAAGTTGTTACTAACACAAGTTTTACGTTTAATAAAGAGAATTATATAAAATATGAACTAGAATGTTGGGGAATTAAGCGAAGCTCCATAAAGCAACAAATTATTTTCTCCTTGACATGGATCGTCGGCTTCATCCCGTTTTGCGACGTAATTCTTGGACCATTTCCTCGTAAAGTTCTTTAATAAAGAATATAAGCAAATTGATAAATCCCGGTTGTATAAGAGCTGGCCGACTACGACTGGGCGACGCGGCGTCTGGACGGCAGGCAGGCGTCTAGTCCTTGTTCGGTGCTCAGCTGCGAAACTGCACCAGAAAGGATTCTGCTCTATTGTCTGATGAATATTTTTTCTATTTGTAAAATGATTTATATCCGACGTATGTTTTTTCAAAAGTCTTTTCTCTTACTATTCATATAGAATGGTTTATAAAAATTTAAAAATAATCATACTTACTATCAGCATTCATTATTTGCGGTTAACACCACAAATGTTTCCGGTTTATAAATAGCTAGTTACTCATAATTTAAGTATTATAAAAACATATTAAAAAATATAAATTCTTAGTTTTCTCGCAGTTCCAAGATATAGCACCTTCTATGGTTTGGAGGAATATTGGCGAATAATATTACACTGAGAACTTATTTCATCTATCAAAATAGACATTCTAACACTAAAATGACCAGTTTTAATTGTTGATTTAAACCAATCAAAATAAGATTACGCGATAATCATGCACGCGCGATTACCTTCTTTTTGAAAAAAATAGTATTGGTAGAAATTAACTTTAAGTAGCTTCTTTTTTATTTTTTTCCTTTTTTTAGTTGCAAAATATGCAACGCAGTTTTTAAATAAACATCTATTTTTATTTTCATTTTTTTTAATAAGCTTAACAAACTGACAGGCATTTATATCTAATAGGGAATATGTATATAATGTAGTTATCTGTTCTTATAGTGATAAAAAATTCCTAAATATAGATTCTAAATGATTTTTAATAGCAGTTTGAGACTCCGTGGTCTAAAGAATACAGCAAATTTTCAAAATTTGTCGCAAATCATCAGAAGTGCCTCAAGAAATCAGACATTTGATAATAAAATTATATTAAGAAGGAAGATCTCAAAGAAACATAAGAAAAATTGTTGGAAGAAGACTTTTCGAGAGAAACAAGAAATACTAAGAAAAGCTAGTGAAAATCCGCAAACTACTGCGACGGATACTGTGAAAAGTTAAGCCAGTGATTACAAAAAGGTTATCAATGTAACAATAATAAGAACATTTTTAAGAAGCCATGGTATACAGGCACGAGTTGGTCGAAAGATACCATTAGTAAATAAGAAAAATAAGAAGAAGCATCTCGAGTTTGCTCAGAGGCATTTTGACAAAAATAGTGAGTACCTACTGTAAAAACATGATATATACTGACGAAATAAAAATTGAGTTGTTTGGTAAAATAAAAAAGGTTTTTGTGTACAGAAAGCGCGGGGAAGTCTACAAACCTAAAGATTTAATACCAACGGTAAAGCACGGAGGGGGTTCCGTTCTAATCTGGGGGTGTATGTCATGGCATGGAGTGGGCCAGCTCCATTTTATTGACGAAACTATGGATCGGTTCGTCTACATGGACATTTTAAAAAAGAATTTAAGACAAAGCGTGGAGAAAATGTGAATTGGAGACAATTTCTTATTATAACAAGACAACATCCAAAGGATACAGCGGTGGGTCGTTAAGAGTGGATGCTGTATAGCGTACCAAGAGTCTTGGAAACGCCACCGCAATCCCTAGACGTTAACCCGAATAAACATCTATGGAGGGAACCCAAAGAAAGGGTGAAAGAACATAAAATTTCCAACAAAGAGGCGTTAAAAGGAAGTTGTCAAGAAAAATGGTCAATAATTTAAATAGGTTTTGTTATAAAACTGGTAGAGTCAATGCCTAACAGGTTACAACAAATTATAAAATCCAAAGGGTACCCCACACGTTATTAGCTTTGGCATGTTTGGACGAATTTCTAAAAACAATGTTGTGCGAATAATTTTTCTCCCTTGGTTTTTAAGAAATTATGTTTTATTGTTAATTATATTTTTGAAGGGCATTGTCTAGGTTGGACTTTATATTACAGTTTTTAGTACATGAGTAGTTGTTTTGATTTTTGTAATGAAAAGCAAAGAAACTTAAGTAGTTTTAATTTTATCCCAATTTTTTTAAAAAATTTATAAGTGGACGAATAATTATTTATCTCCCGACTGTATCTAAAACCAAACCAAATAACTTGCCAAAAGAATACCTACCCGAAAATGCAGATGTCTGTTAACAATTTAGTGCTTCTTACAATAAAGCCACTATCGAGCCAGGTGAGAATCCGGTAATGCCGAATTCGAAATCTTTACTCATGGCAAAATCACACTTAAAGGGAAAAACCTGTTTTCCTTAAAAGATCGTGAATTATAGGCAACAGAAATCGGTTACATTATCTACGGTTTCTCAAATAAAGTAGTTCCAAATAAATTGCTGTTTTACGGATCATGACAATAAATTTATGGCAGGATATTTCGGACTGTTTTGCAATTTAAATCTTCCACAATTGTAGAACGGAAAATACATATTTTTCGAATATATAAATGACTTTAATAAACCACAGATTTAGCGTAATGGACCACAGTCATAAGAATTAAAAAAGTGCCCCAGCTCAGCATTTTTTTAGTGTTTTGTACGTCTCATACAAAGCTTTTAGGTTTCCATTAGATTTTTTGCCACACCGAAAAAATGTTGGTTTAATATAAATCCAGTATTATTAGTTTAACCCTGTGGTATTTTCACATATACCTAAGCAGGCTCATTATAGAAATTCCAGATGAAAATACTTTGTAGCAAGAAATTAACTTAAATGCAAATATATGTACCTCAAAGTTGCCTAATTTCTATAGTAGCCTATAGACGTAATTTCACAAGCACGTTCTCTTAAAGATATTGATCTATAATATACTCGTTTAAAAGACAAATCTGACTGATTGAATGCCATATTAACGCACACCGCTGGGTCTAGAAACTAGAAATTTTGCATAGAGGTTTCTTACAGGCATCTACTAAGGACGGGTTTCTCAAAAGTCAACCCCTAAGGGGGTGAAATAGGGGTTCAAACTTTATATTGAGAAAAAATATTAGACGTTCCTCTTAACTGGAAACTTCATAGAAGTAATCTAAAAAATAACGTTAAGATTCGCTAAGAAGGTTTACAACACAATAATAGAACTAAATTCATTGCAGCAGCTCGTTCCAAGAAAATCCAAGCAAATCGCTGAAATGTCAGAATAATTCATAAGTTTTTAATGACGACTTATTAAGAATGACAGGACAAAATCCTGTGAAAGCATAGCTGATCAACTATAAGATGTAAATTTAAATCAGTACTAAATCTTAAACCTTCTTAGTGAATCTGAACATAAATATTTAAACACGTGTTTTACAGATTTTAATAAATCAACCCCTAAGGGGGTGAAATAGGGGTTTAAAGTTGGTAATGAATTAAAATTGTTATACGGCTCTATTACTTTGAAACTACCTGAAATGGTACCACATATACCGCGCGGACGAAGTCGCCGGCAGAAGCTAGTTATTTGATAAAAATGGAAATGTGTCGATATAATATTCTCTTGATGTTTTTCAGGCGCGGCCCGTCCATAAGGTCATTAGGTCAATGACCCACCTAAAATTTTCAATGATCTGCCTAATAATTATTTATTTGTTCTTTTTAAAGTCGAAAAATAATCCTTTCTTTCAAAAAAGTGCAAGTTCCATGCGAAAACTCCCCAAGAAAGAATCAAGCCACCGTATACAACGGTTATCAAGCCAAGCTGACTCCGGACTCGCCGTATTTTAAATTGACCTCATAGGTGTATATAGACTACATAAAATCATGCATTAAAGCTAACAGAGAAACAAACATACGCGCTTGAGGAAGTTAAAAAGAGACACAATTTGTCGACGGCCCACCAATAATATCGCTTTCGGGACGCGTGGTTTTCAGGGCCGCCGCGTCGGGTGTCGGGTTGCCGCAAATTCCGGCTCACTAATTTAAATCTGACCAATTTATTATTGAAACAATATTCGCGATAGATTTATACATTTAATATAAGCTTATACTTACCTAATTTTATTTTAAGATATTTAGGTAATTACTAATAATAATATTAATAATTGTAACTGTGCCTATCAAACATTAAAACCTACTAATTACGACTTTGACAACAAGCTGGCAACGCAGCTGCAGCATCCAACCCGTCTATCGATTTAAAAGTGCGGGCATATGCTCTAGGTTGTGTTTTCCTTTAAGTGTATTTTCGCGAGATCCCGTTGATCTACCTTGAACAGCCGCAGCGTGTCACTTAATATGTCAATGCGGATATCACGTGACTTCTAGTTCCCGGCCGTGCACGGCTAGTCAACGGGATCTCGCGAAAAAATACTCTTTTTTTTTGTTGATGTCGATGTGTCAAAATTAATTGCCTACATAACAACATAATTTTTATTTTAAATTGTTAAAAAATTTTAGTAAAGAGGTACCAAAAATACGGTTTAGTTTGTCTTTTTCATTTGTGTATGTGGTAATACTGTTCTGTTAGTGTCGTTAATCCACTAGGAGTGTTGGGGATGAGAATCTAAAATGGCACAGTATGGGGAATGTAAATTAGATTTCTGTAAACCCTCTAACTTCAGAGCTTAAAAGGAAACATCCAGGTACCTACATTTCTATTATGCAATAATTAGTGTTTCTATTGTAAATAATTTTTGTTTGAGATAAATTGGATATAATTGCACCAATAACTAGAAATCCATTTGGTTCTGGTACCTAATTATTATTATTCATATAGAGAATGTAGTAAATGCTTTGTAAGTTTTGGTAATCTAAGGTTTCATGTTACTGTTTCATGGGTACTGTAGTATCTACGGTACCTATTGTATATATTTTGCGGTGTTTATTTGTAAGTAAATAATTTCATGGCAAAACTAGGCACATTATTAAAAAACCTTTCTTGATTAAAAAAGTGTATTTTGCTTGCCTCGTTGATATCACTAGTTGCCCACAAGATTTTGACCCACCTGTAAAAAACTCACGGGCCGCGCCTGACGTTTTTATCGAACTGTTTGAAGATATGCAGCCATATGCCAGGAATTTTTAATTTCCTTACCTGTTTGCACAGTACACCCAAAATAAACACGAAATATGACCAAAATAGGTTTCTAGTACAACTACTTTTAAACCCGTCCATATTTTAAAATTACTTTTCTAATTTCCTTTGCATCTCGAAAACTTTTTATGTTCTCCAGCAATTTAAGGCCGGTAGACATTATGAGTTTAAGTGCTTAACATCGTAAATCAAGTGCGCTAATTATTGTAAACGAGTAGCGTAGGAGCCAAATTTTTCAGTGGGAGAACTTTATAAACCTAGTATGGTGATTTATGTTGCACTTGTTTAGTTGCTGCATCGTCCGTGCCGTGACAAAGGGCGTTTAATTTTAAAACTGTCTTAGCTGGCGAGGTGTTGTTATTAATATAAATTTGTTCATTGCCGTTGCAAGTTTTGTGCTGCAGTAACAAGGACTTACTTAGTAAATCTTTCGGTAAATCGATGTCGAGAAAGTCAGCGTCTCGGTTCATAGGATATTTATTTTTTACTTTTTAATGAAGATGCGTTACCCCTAAAATTCGATGCTTCATTTTCTACATAACATAAGATCAAAAAAAGTCCTCAAAGTATGCCGTAGAATCAATGACGCATGTCTTGAATTATTACTCTTGAAAGGTAACACAGGTAAAAGGTGAATAAAAAATAGAACTATCAAGCTCTGAAGTTTTTCCTAATTCTCCAACGCTAGTCCGTCCGGTCTAATTTGACAGCCAAAAGTTTTAAACTGACAAGTGTAAGAATAAGACAACTAAGTTTTATATTGTGAACTTATTTCTGAGCTTTTTCGCAAATTTATCAAGAATAGGACAATTTTATTACGTACTTTTAACAATAAAATAGAACTAAATTCATTACAGGAACTCGTTCCAAGATGAAAATCATTTGGAAACCAAGTAAATCGCTGAAATATCACAAATTTTTAATGACGACTTATTAACAATGACAGGAGAAAAACCTGTCACAATGTAACTGATCAACTATAAGATGTTAATTTAAACCAGTACTAAATCTTAAACTTTCTTAGTGAATCTGGACGTTCATGTTTTACCCTCCATTACCCGTTTACAGTTTGTGTGCACCAGTACCCGTATCGGTCTTAAACACTAATAACAATAATGCCGATGACGATAATAATAACAATATTTTAAAAATAACAAACAATAAAGAGATGGTTTTTAAAGTGTTTATTAAACATCATTTATCAAACAACATTTTCTAGTCGTGTCTGCTCCTTCTCAAAGTCACCCATGGCAAAATATAAAAAAAGGTATTAACTCTTAAACATTCTTTGGAAATGCTGTCTAAATTGTGTCCTATTTTCAATAAAGTCGTTTGTAATTAATGGGTATGAAAGTACAGGGTCTTCCAACGAGGACTGAACAGGGGCTCATTTTTGAGCTTCCTTGTATTTAAAGAAAAATCTAAAATAGCCAATCGATGTACTTTTTCCTGCAGAATTCAAAAATGAAACCAAAAATTTATTTGAACCAGAAACAAAAGAGTTACGCTATGGATAAGGTGTTTTTTAAATGGAACATAGCTTTTTTTATACGATTTTCGGAACGAGTGATTTTTTTTATGTCCGTTCTGATTAAAATATTTAATATTGTGACAGCTATTTTTATTAAATTTTAATGTTTTATCCAGTATAATTTAACTCCAACCTGTTTGAAACATACACTAGGTAATAAAGGTAAAATCACCTTGAAATCCTTCAAAGTCAAAAAATTTGACAAATTTACTATAATATTGCCGAAATGAAATATTCATTAGATGAGCGATTGCAGATTGTTATCTTGTTCTACAAATGCCAAGAAAATGCAAGAGAAGCAAGGAGAAGATTTATTGCAAATTTTCACAGAAATATATCAGTCAATACTATTCTAAGGATAAAGAACCAATACTATAGTAAATTTGTCAAATTTTTTGACTTTGAAGGATTTCAAGGTGATTTTACCTTTATTACCTAGTGTATGTTTCAAACAGGTTGAAGTTAAATTATACTGGATAAAACATTAAAATTTAATAAAAATAGCTGTCACAATATTAAATATTTTAATCAGAATGGACATAAAAAAAATCACTCGTTCCGAAAATCGGATAAAAAAAGCTATGTTCCATTTAAAAAACACCTTATCCATAGCGTAACTCTTTTGTTTCTGGTTCAAATAAATTTTTGGTTTCATTTTTGAATTCTGCAGGAAAAAGTACATCGATTGGCTATTTTAGATTTTTCTTTAAATACAAGGAAGCTCAAAAATGAGCCCCTGTTCAGTCCTCGTTGGAAGACCCCGTACATAGTAAAAAATCAAAAAAAAACGTACCTTCTAAAAACACATATAAACTTTAATAGAAAAAGTATCAAACTCGAATACAACAATATACATATTATATTTTTTCCTTTTTTCAACCCAAGTAAAGACATACGCTGCCTAAATTTGCCTCTATAAGAAGTTGTTAAAACACTTTTGTCAGAAAATAACCCATTTAAATGCGGCTTTGTCGGCAGAACATTTCGTAATAAACCTTTATCACTTCCTATTTACCCATCTAATCCCATGTGTCGAATCTGTTTTTGTTGGTATGTAAGTGGTCCCTTATCTGCCTGTTCCAAATTAATAGTTGCGTCCTAAGTAGGCCGCTGACTGACGAGTCACATTATGCCAAACTAAAATGGCTACAGGGAGCCGTTGCAATGACAACAGATTGTCCGACATTAATTTTTTGACTGTAATAATTTGATAAAATGGGGGGATATTGTTGTATTTAGCGGGTTCGGATTGTAATAGGGTTATGCTATAGGTGTTTGCGATGTGTGTGAGTAAATTCGTTGTTAGAGGTGACTTTTTGCTTTTACTAACCCCCTCTAATAAGATTTTTCAAAACTGTCCTCGATTTTGAAAAGTACCTATCACTTTCTATGTCAAAATTACTTCATGAACCGTCTAGACATTTCATGAAATGACTAATTACACTAAACGTGTACGACACACTGAAAGATCCTTAAACGTCGTATATTATAACAATATAACAAACCCGTTTTTCCATGTCAAAAGTTTTTAAACAGAGAGCACGGAGTCTTGCAAGAACTTAATCTAAAAGAGTATTGGCCTGTCGCCGATTCTTCTTATTTAGTTTCGCAAACGGGTCTCTCGAAAACTGGTCCCATTATTCATTCTTATTTTATTTTATTTTGTATAGATATTGGGCTTTTAAAAGTCGTGTTGCAATTTTTAGGAACCGGTTAAAACGCGCGTGGAAACGGAGCGAAAAGACAAAGATCAACCGTGACTGTCTAGTTGAGATTCCTAAAAAAGTACTCAGTTTAAAATCCCTATACAGGGTGTTATTAGACTTTACCGACAAAATTTTATAGGTGAGTCTTTGGTCGAAAATCAGAAAAAAGTTTCTATTAACATAGACCGGAATTTAAACCATAGTTTGTCCTGTGATACTGCTCATAAAAATTGAACCGGTCTCGTAGTTCTCCTTGGAATTAAAAATAAGATTAAACTTAATAAACTACTACAACTTGGGTCTCCGGTGGCCGAGTTGGTGCGGCGCCAGCTTTGAAACCGAGAGGCGCGGGTTCGAATCCCGCTTCGATCATGGATATTTTGTGATTGTTGTTGGAAGGTGGTAGAGGAATTCTTCCTCGGCCGATGTGGTACCACCCCACACATCCTCTAAAGGGCTGGTGAAATCCCTACCGATGTTTCCAGCTCTGGATGTGTGAGCCGATTCCCCAGTACACCCACGGTACATAGTACTTAGACTTCGGTCTTCGTGGGTTGTCAGAAGACAAAAAAAACTTATGTACCCATTAAAGTGTCTAGGGGATGTTTGAAACTTTATTACCCGGGCTTCCGCATGCGTAAATACCTCAAAAATTTATAAATGATGCACTTGTTAATAAGTTTACCGATTTTCTAGCATCAGTCACGTAGTGCAGTGGTAAAGAATCCGCTTATTGACCGAGATGTGTTGGTTCGAATCCGTGCTCGGCCGCATCTTTTTTTTAAATTTTTGTCACTTAAAATATTATAAAAAATTAGGAACTCGGCTCTAAAAGGTGTATTGGAAACGGGTTAGCACTCCTTCCTCGATAAAAATTTTGTTTTGTCTTTTTTAAAGGTCCCGAGCAAAAAATTTATCGTGCCTTAACCTAAAAATTATGTTTTGTTTGTTGTCCAGAAAATCTGGCGAACGGTGGATCGGAGGGCACCCTAAGGTCGGAACAGGGTTAGCACCTGGTTAGGGGCCCTGACCAGTCTCTTTCGTCGCAGGCGAAGAGGGATCGGTGCGAAAAAATCTACTATTGTTCCTTCCTCTGCGCATGCGGAAGCCCGGGTAATAAAGTTTACCCATCCCCTAGACTCTGGTTGTACCCATTATAATTAGCTTATAAAGAAATAGTAAGTGAGCATTTCTTCGACGAGTTTTCAAGCTTTGAAAACCGCACAGCAAAAGTCTAGTTTCGTGGGGTACGTTATGGTAAGGAAAGTGGAACTTAAATAGTAGGTATTTAACAAATTTGTTCTGCACTCTTTCGAGTCTATTTACATACGTGACAAGCATAACTTGGAGACCATACAACAGAACAGTACTCCAAAACGCTCCGGACTGAACAATTATAAATACTGGTAAGTGCCCTAGTGTCACTGAGATACCTTGTGTTTCTCTTAATAAAGCCGAGCCACCTAAAGCCTTTCAGAACAATACTGTCAGTGTGCTGGTTAAAAGTTAAATCCTTGTCAAAAATTACACCAAGGTCATTAAACAATGATACACTTGCGCCAACAAAGTCATTAATTTTGAATACTGTTTTGATCCGGTTTTGACCTTTATAAAAACTAACCGTATTACATTTAGAGACATTTGCATTCAAAAAATTTACATTACGCCACATAACAAAATTGTTCAGGTCAGACAGCAAACCACCGGAGCCAGCAGAAACGGTGTGAAAAATTCGTCCGCGTACAAGAGGCAGCGTGACGATTGTCATAGGTAATAAATAATATACAACTTATACCCCCCTATAATACCCTTGCCTTAAAGTCGACAAAATGACAATGATAAAGTTAACCAAAACAAATAATTACCACTTTATCTTAAAGTTGACGATAAGGAGGTTGTCATAAAGTTACGGATACGATGCCTTGATGTTTGGAGCCGAGAATAACAAACCAACGAGAAGCGACAGCTTTGTCGGAACCTTTGAGTACCTGGGTCCATTTTCGGTGACCTTGGAGACACCATAACAACACTGCGCGAAAGTTGAAATGAGTGCGTCGGGCTGAGTTTCTATTAACACTGCTGAACCATTGATTTGGTATTAGTAAGAGGGCAAATTTTAATGTATGTACTTACCTTAGACAGTCTTATGAAACAAGAGCCGAGAAAAACAAATCGACGAGAAGCGACAAACGGGGCTTCCGCGCGAACGTTTTCTGAATGCGCACACTCCAGCTATGGTGTCCCGCTTGTCGGCTTGCTTTGTTATTTTAATCTCCTAAAGTGTGCATCAGTTTTAGTCCGTTTGTAGCTGTAACTTCGCTCGTATCGAATTATTAAAATTGTTTTTAATAAAATGCGCTTATGTGGTAGACATGGTTGGATGTTCGTGTGCAGTTCCTGGATGTTTTTTAAAAACTGGCTCTGGAGTCAGTCTTTTTTCATTTCCACAAGACTGTCTAAGGTAAGTACATACATTACAATTTGTCCTCTTACTAATACCATATCAATGATTCAGCAGTGTTAATAGGGACTGATGGACCCATTTTAACTTTCGTTCAGTGTTATTATGGTGTTCGACGATCACGAAAATCGACCCCAGCAGACTCAACGGTTCCGACAAAGCTGTCGCTTCTTGCTCCACGGAGCAAGAGTTGCACTGTTTTACTGTCCGACTGGTGTAGTCTCTACCTTTTGGGCGAACGACGGCTAGCTCTGCCGAGAGTGGTGTAGGTAACATCAAAACAAAAACAAAAGCGCCACCTGTTTCATGCCCTCGGTAAGGCAGAGACGGATATTTAAAAGAAAACAGGAACAAAAGTTGGAACCAATAAAACAGCTTGCTCTGGAAGATTACTAATTTAATATTTAAACAAGGAGGAAATTATGTTATTCACATGTACATAAGATCACTGAAGGCTGTTATGCAAAAAATTACAAACTAACAAACCCACACTTATCGTGGATTGTTATCGATCAAATTGTCCATCTCTACTGATCTTGACAGCTGCTTTTGAAAGTAACACTGGATTTGTAAACTCAGTTAAGGTTCAGTTGAGGTTCGGTTGAAGTTGAAGTTCAAGATAAATAAACGCAAACGCGTACTTTCGTTTATAAACTAAGTTCAGCTCAGTTCAGGAGTTTCCATGACGCTGGCGCAAAATTCGAGATAACCAAATTTTATGTTCGCAATTGGTGTAGTTGGGCTCCCACCAATCAAAACGCAGAATTAATACACGTAATGGTGAAGCCACCCGACCTCTACCGATCATTTTGTAAACAAAACAATTGTTGGGCGTGCCTGCGTGTTTATATTTTTTTCAAAATATTGCGATTGTGGATTGTGTGCTTAACCTACTATATATTTTTTGGTGTGCTTTTGATTTTTCTAATCTGTTTATGATGTCACAGTGGTCTGAGATGGATATGGAGAATATGGACTTTGAAAGCGGCGCGGGTGGCATAATTAACCTGCTAATAGACATCATTCAAAATTACGAATTTCTTTTTAATTTGAAACACCCCTGCTACAAAAATAATAAGAAAAAAGAGGAGGCCTGGAAGGAAATTGGCACTATTTTAAATTTAACAGGTAATTAGTACCTACTGTCTCTTTTTATTCTTTATTTAAATTAAAACCTGTGTGCTTCATGTTATCTTTGACAGTTAAAATGTATTTTAGCTGAAGAATGCCAGAAAAAATGGAAGGCTCTAAGGGACAGATTCACCAAAGAGTTACGGCACAATCCCAGGTCTGGGTCCAGCTTGCCTGAGTCCCAGTGGTTATATTTTGAGAAAATGTCATTTTTTACAAAATATACAAAACCCAGAAAGTAAGTTTACAATTTATGTTTCTTAATTATTTTATGTATATATTATATTAATTTTAGAACCTACTCATCATTGAAAAAGTCGAACAGACCCTCCGAGTCTGAAGCTGGACCTTCTAGCGAGGCATCTGGCCAACCATCCAACCAATCAGCCAGCCTACCCCTTAGTAGGCCATCATCTAGCTGTTCTACAGCATGGTCTACCGCGGACCAAATTTTGTCCCCTGCACCAACCCTGACATCAGGTGATGAAGGGGACCAAGAAAAAGTGGAGGACCTACCAACCACCCCAACAACTACACAAACCCTTGAAAAACGTAAGTACTAATATTAGGACAAACACAACTTCTAATCTATCTTCTAATAAAGATTACATTTTTTTTATTATTGAATTTTGCAAATTCAAATTATTTGAACATTTTAAAAGTGCAAAAAATACAATATCAAAAGTTTGGCATAGTTAAATCGTAGTACTAAAATTTATTATGAATACTGTATCCTGGTAATTTTCCATACATTTTTTTTACGTTTTCTATAATCTATGCAGTGTTATAATCGTTAAGCTTTCCATTTATTTTGTAATGTAATTAAATTATATTTGCCATTTACAGTGCTAGCTGTAGAGATCTTAACACGCATTCTTACTTTGTAAATTCTCTAATAGTTTGTTCTTTGCAGCAGCAAAAAAGAGGAAAGCTGATAGCAGGGAAGATGAGCTGCTTTCCATTGCCAGGGAACTGGCTGGCAGCTGGAAGGCACGAAGCGACATCAGTTCCAATCAGAACAGAACGTGTGTCGAATACATCTACAGCTGTTTGGAAGCTCTTTCGCCCGAAGAGGCCAAAAAGAAAAGGGCGGAGCTTTTAAAAATAATGTTATGATTATTTTTTTTCCTATTTAGTTTTCCTTTTTTTTACTCTAGTTTATAGTCTTGTCTCATTTAGTATGTTAGTTAGTAAGTTTATTCTTTCTTTTAGTTGTTAGTTTGTTTTTTTAACTAGTTACTTTGTTTTATTTTACTTCGTTTACTATAAATAACAATATAATATATAAAAAAAACAGTAATATCAGTGGTTGTTTTATTGAATAAATTTTACATAAAACAAATGCTCAGTTCTATGGCAAATACTTAAAAGGTCATAAGCTGACATGTTTTTATTTCAACATTTTAGCTTGAATGAACTATCACAAAGTCACGGACTTCTCAATTCAATGTTTAAAGTATTAAAAGTAAAAGTACAATGATAAACAACAAATATCAAAAACCTTTTAATAAAATAAATAAAACAGAAACGCCACTGTGCTGGTTCTAAAAACTATGGCACATGTCTGAAAAGTACTTTAATCACTAAAAACTCGTACTCTATTAACGACTTCCCTCTGTCAGGGTACACTGCCTTCAACGAAATAAAATATTCTGCCAGTGTGTCCCTAAGTTTGTACAGTTCGGCACGTGCATAATTTACCCCAATCTTCCCACTGATCTAAGGGGGTTTTGAAGTTATCTCCATTCTCCACCAGTTTCTTCTTCATCTACAAAACCAGGGAGGCAGTACAAATTTTCATTTTTCAATTCTGAAATGCAATAATTGTGAAGCACTGTAACTGCTTTGACGGTGTGATCGATATTTTCAACTTTGGCATTAATTGTTATTTTTAATATTCGCCACCTCGCCACTGAAATACCAAAAGTATTTTCAATAACTTGCCTGGCACTGGAGAGGCGATAATTGAAAATCTTTTGATGGCAGGGTAAATGTTTTCCTCCATAAGGCCTCATTATATATTGTTTCAAGGGGAATGCTTCATCAGCAACCAAAAAATAGGGCATTTTAACCTTTGTGCCGGATAAATCTTTAGGAGGAGGGATATGTATTTTAAATCTTTCTAAGATTTCTCCCAGTGAACTGTTTTTGAAAATAACTCCATCGCTTTGGGAGCCGTAGGCTCCAATATCAACATATGTAAATTTATACTGGCTATCACATACTGCCATCAAAATAATACTAAAGCTTTTTTTATAATTATAATAAATAGAGCCACTGTTGCTGGAGCTTGGATGTGTATATGTTTACCGTCGAGGGCTTCCAAGCAATGGGGGAAATTCCATCGATTTTGAAAGCCCTCTACAATTTTTTTCCATTCTTCGGCTGTCGAGGGGTATTTTAGATATTCTTGACTTAGTGCATCCCATATTGCATGACACGTTTCGTGAATTATTTTGTGCACAGTCGTGTGACCAAATTGAAATGTCCAAGCTAAACTTTGCATGCTTGATCCCTGAGATAAATATCTGCAATAGAAACATGTTTTAAGCTTTATTTGCATAAATAAGATGTGTGGAATTTAAATTTAAAAAGAACTGATGACTGCTTACTGCAAAGTAATAATTAGCCGGTCTTCTGGGGAAATACCATGGCTTCTGTGCTGTTTCTGCATTCGGCCGTTTATTTTGCCCAGTAATTTTTCAAAAACGGGGACAGTCATTCGTGTATGTTTAAAAAATTGAGGCAAGTCTCGTAACTTCATCTTCCTATAATGTCCTAGGCCTCCAGTTTTTCTATTTCTATCGATGGGTCTCGTTTTAAATTTTCTCTGCCGACGTTGCGTTTTCCGCATTTTTAAAACGGCATATATAATAAATGAAATGATAAATAAACCAAATATATCAGTTTCGTTGACATTATCCATTTTAAACGCCAAAAGAAAATAAATCAAAACATTACTTTAGACAACAGAAACCAAACAAGACACAAAAGCGACAAAAATTGAAAAGTCAGTTGTCATTAATGTCACTTTACCCCGGACCAATGAAATGAAACCAGCGAACTGTGTTTATAAATGGCCCAAAAGCTCAACTGCGCACTTTCAACTACACGAACTACGAACCTCAACCTCAACTGAACCTCAACTGAGTTTATGAATCATACAATACTAGTCTGATAATTAAATAAGTGCACGTGCACGAAAGTGAAAAGGCCTTGTTACTGTGTTTTGTGCATCACAAGTTAAAGTTCACAGTACTACATAATACCATGATATAATAAACATTACACAATAAAAATAGCACAAAGGTGGTAGATGGTGTATCATTTATCAGTCGATAGTTCAGCTAGTGGAGGCCTATAGCCTCGAGTGATGTGATATAATAACTGTTCTACTAGAACTCCACAAACATATCAAACCTGACTTTCATGGTGGTGTATGGTGTAGAGGTTGTGGTGCTCCCAGTACTCCAGCAGCAAGGTGGGTCGAGCAACGCAGACTGCTTAGGGTTCGAACGGTGTCACCATGACAAGTACACTCTGAAAGGGTCAGGACGATGGTGTTCTACTACCATGATGGGGAAACTCCAAGACAGAAAAGTAAGGGCAGACGGACAACAGAAGACCAAATAAAGAAACAGAAGAAAAAGGAATATAGGAATAAAGGCCTGAAACAAAATCCAGATTTAGGACATGACCTTCAGGCTTAAAATAAGGTAGGTAGATTTTGAGATATACCTGTAATATTTATAGACTAAAATCTAAGTGATAATTGCAAAAGTCACATAAAAATAGATATTTCAAGTCGAAACTTACCCGAGATGGTATGTGGCCTTTTCGATGGTTAAAGAAACGAACTTTGGGATTTTGTTCATAAAACTGTAAGAAATCCAATCTTAACTGACTGTATTTCGTACTAAGGTGTATTACCGCCAAAATTACAGCTTTGGGTACCAAAATTTACAAACTATCAGCAAAAAATGCTGCTGGACTGCTGGAATGCAACTCTGCAAAAAGGCTAGTCCAAAAAACACAACCTGGACGTCATGAAAAACGGCGGCAGGTTTCCATCTGTTAAAGTCTTAGGGACTTTTAAATCTCAGCAGTGTGACCTCTGACAATTTTTGACACTTTCAAACAATAACAAATTGATTTTTTAATTATTTTTATTTAAACCACCAAAATTTAAGACTCAATGCATACTAAGCCTTAGATATTCCCAAAACATCTCCTACTAAGGTTCGGGTGTCAGTAACTGATGTTTACCTTACTTAACCTCGTAATTTTTAGGTCTCGATTCTTAACAAAGAAGAACCAAGATAGGGCCTAGAACGAGTTACTAAAAAGAGCTTATCATATGTAGAACTAGAGGACAGCTCATCTAAAGAACATGAAGTCAGATACAAGGTGTAACGATAACTGCCCAACGCAACCTAACGATGCACTTGAAGAGGTAGCAGGTGAGTTTCTAACCATTACAATAATTTATTAGGGGGTCTATCAAATCTTATCACTCTCACACGAATAACACGAGCTAATCATAATTCTATACTTTTAGAATGGCCTGACGAACTGTACACAGCTTGAGAAAATCCTTGACGACAAGTCGAACTAAAATTAAATATTCTTATATCTACATTGTACTTATAACGACTGAAATAAAGGAATCTATAAAACTAGAAACCAAGCTCTACTCACTTAGTATTAAGCGACGCCCTGGTGAGTTTTTAAGTTATATGTACAATATTTTACAAGCTAAATAAAACCGTAACACGATCCAAAACAAAGAATGACGTCAATAAACAAAGAAAACAGAACTTCAGATATAATATGTAAGACGATAAAGCTTTTTTCATTGTAATCGCGTTGAAATGTATCCGATTTTGTCCTGTCAATTGTAGAAAAAACTACTGCATTCGTTTATTTTCATCCAGATACATGGGCTTTTCATTAGCCAAGCTAACTAAAAGAAAAAAACTGGCAATTTGTAAATTGATAAAAAAATATTTTAAAATGCGTTTTTCAATTTTTTTAAATAAAATATTGGTATTTTGCATGTGGCTTTAGAGTTTAATTCTAAGCAACTTTTTCAAATAAATATTTTTGATATCTCGTCACCTAACCCCACTTTTTGGAAATTCGCATTTTTTTTAATTTGCCGCTATACCAGCGGTCACGTGACGTATGTCAAAATCGATTTTTAGGTTATCGGACATGCAGAACCGATCCCCCGGAATTTTTTTCGATACTCTGCTAATAAAAATTTTTCCCATATGTTGCGAACTTTTTGCCGGTCACTGTATATATTATTTAATTTTATATTCAATATCTGTGTCATCAAAACAAAATCTTTACCAGAGAAGTAAATTACTGTATCATCTGCAAAAAAATGGAATTTAAAATCTCCCAAAATATTAGTCAAATCATATTAATTAATTATAAAAAGGACAAGACCAAGTATACTATCTTGAGGCACACCAATATTAATTTCCTTTTTTCTTTCAACATACCCATTACACTCTACTACCTGCCACCTATTTATTAAGTAATCTTTAAATCATTTATATACTTCTCCATGTGTTTTATTATGAGTGGTGTGCAGTGATTATATATATATTTTTAGGGCGATACCTAACTTACTATCGTCAAAGTTTATTATTTATTCTGTAAACTTTGCTATCGTGAAGCTTCATTTATGACTATTTTTCTCCAATCTGAATTCATATCAGGATTTACCGGTTTTAATATATATGCAGTTAATTTCATAACACCCTGTATAGCGTCCAGAATTTTGAACTTTGTCCAAATTTGGAGATTATTTTATCAAAAGAAAATACTTTACGTAGATTGGGCCTATTTGTGCTTTCCAGTAGTAAAGTAAATTAATTTATAGCTCTTCATTTTGCGAATAAAATTTCGTGGAACGGCTTTTGCTCTTTTTTTTTTGTCGAAATAAATTTATTATTATTAAAGAGTTTTCTGCTTGGATAATCTTTTCTCTTAACGACCTTCATAGAGGTGCATCTATGTCTCAACGTCTCAACACAGATTCAGGGCCATTGTAAACGGTCTAGCGCACATACACACTGCTCGCAGTGTTTAAGCCTTGGCGATAAAACACTAATATATTTAGCTCAAAACTACATAAAATCTCATTTTCCCAACATTAAATTCTACGAAATTGAAGTCGTGAAAATTACCCGATTTACTGCTACCTCACAAAAGACGATATTATAAAGCAAAAACTTTTATAATAATCTGAGTTTATGTGAAAAATACATGACTGGATAACGAATCCTCGGTTTTTAAATTCATAATAACTTAGAAATGTAAAGCTGCCTTTTATATTATTACGCTTTTCTGAACGTATCACTGCCTACATATTTTACAATAATACTTAAAAAAACTTTTAACTTTTCTTTTCCATTTGTTTCTTTGGAAAACTTTTCTGAATAAAGAGGGATATTCCGACGAGAGGTCGACCTTGCTTTTGTCCATTTAATAAGTTTAAGTACGAAGTTGGGTATTTTGGTGGATTTAGTGCTATATGTATTTTTAACACATCTGAAATTATTATTGATTACTGTGTCTGAAGTAACCTACATTCATAACATAACACGTTTTGATTTTTTTATCGCACAATAAATACAATGCCTATACAGTATTTACTGTCTCTATTATATAAAACAAAATTATTTTTTTACGATATCACTGTGCACTTATTCCACCCATGTTCTAACATAGAAACACCTTGTTCAAAAAACTCGGGGTTTTTATTACAGAAGAATTCTTGAACTGCTTTCATAACGTCATCATCGCTGTCAAATTTGGTTCCTCGAAGACTTTATTTTAGCTTTGGAAATAAATAAAAATCACTAGGAGCTAGGTCGGGTGAATAGGTGGTCATCAGTTCGAAACTAGCATCGTGAATTGCGTTCAAGGTAACACGACTTCCAAGTAATCAATGAATAAAAATATAATAATAAATCCTTCGGCATCCCAGAAAATTGTAGACATAATCTGGCGCGGCCCGTGAGTTTTTTTTACCAGTAGGTCAAAATTTTGTGGGCAAGTACTGCAAGTAGTGATATCAACGCAAATAAGCAAAATAATTAATAAGGAAGGCTTTTTAATAATGTGCCTAGTTTTGCATAGAAATTATTTACCTGCAAATAAACACCTCAAAAATCATAAAATAGGTACTGTAGTATAATGAACATTGGTTACGTTTGGTTACGTTTATAATTTATGACTTTTAGTATTACTTTTCTATGTGTTTTAGTATAATATTGTTAGCGGCTTCCCGTTTTGATATGTCTGCATCTCCTCAATAGAGGTCGCAACTTATACTAAAAGTATGATTATTCGTAAAATAAAATTAGAAAAACTAGCCGAAACTCCGTTTTCTTTAATAAATACAATACCGGCGGCTACACATAGTAATACGATCTTTGTATACGCACGCGCAGGCTGCCAGCTGTTGTAGATATGAGATTATCAATAATTTTAAAAACATTTTATCGAGAAACAAGTGCTAAACTTGTTGCCAATATATCTTTGAGAGCCGATCTAATTTTTTAAATAACAAAAATTTTAAAAAAGTTTACCCGAGCACAGCCTCAAACCCACGACCTCTTGGTCCACTCGCTGAGACTCTACCTCTGGACTACGCTGCTGAGACTCTACCTCTGGACTACGCTGCTGAGACTCTACCTCTGGACTACGCTGCTGAGACTCTACCTCTGGACTACGCTGCTAAAGTGAGAAAACCTGTGCCGATGCCGTTATATTCGATGACCAACACAGGCGTGGCTGAGAGATATATTTCTATGTTTAGCCGCTAATTACTTAATATAACTATTAAAATGCAAATACAATGCGCATATTACGTACCTACCTAATTAGTTTTTCTTTGTCCAACCCAAATATTTAGAAACAGTATATTTCATGGGGCGGTTCGAGTGTATTTCCATAGTGGGAGTGGCGCGATATTATTGGTGGGCCGTCGACAAATTTTGTTTCGTTTTAACTTCCTAAAACACGTATGTCTGTTTCTCTGTTAGTTTTAATAAATTTATATCGTCCATATAAACTTTTCTTTCGACGACGGCTTGACGTGATTCTTTCTTGGGGAGTTTTCGCATAGAACTTGCACTTTTTTGAAAGAAATGTTTGGTTTTAAAAAATAAATTATTAGGTGGATCATTGAAAATAAATTTAGGTGGGTCTTTGACCAAATAACCTTATGCGCCTGGCCATAATCTTACCCGCTGAGAATGGACCCTAAATTTGCGAGGTGGTGGAGATCCTCGGTGTCGCCATTCTTTACTTTTGAGTTTAGACTCGGGATCGAAGAGGTGAATCCACGTTTCATCAACTGTAACAAACCGATCCAGAAAACGTTTTGGATTATTGTTAAACAACGCCGAATTATTCGCTTCTGAAATGGTGACTCTCTGTCGCTTTTGTTCGGGCCGAGCGTCAACATTCGGGTTACCGGTCTTGCAGACACCTTATGAAGTCCCAAATAGTCGCTGATTATTGTTTCAATTGTACCTTTTGAAATGCCTGTTATCTCTGCTAAACTCCTAGTAGTTAACCGACGATCTGGTGTAATCAAGTCACATACACGATCAACATTTGCTTGGGTGTACAGAATTTGCGACCGGCTATCACCGTTTGCATGTTCGGAAGTTGTTTTACAGCAGCGAAACTCCTGAGAACAATTCTTTACTACTTTATATGAAGGGGCGTGATCCCCAAGGACGCTTACCATACCTTCATGAATTTGTTTTTTCGTTGGACCTTTCTTCTGCAGATACTTGATTACAGCATGAAGTTCGTTTCTCTCCATTTTTCGAAATCTTTACACAACTTCTATTTTTACTTAATATAACTTGTTAACAAATAAAGATACAAAAACCAGTCGTGACACTTCGTTTGACCGATAAATAAAAAATATGGTGTGCTGTTATGGCAACTTTTTTTCAACAGCTACTATGCTAGAGACAATAAATAAGGTACAGCCCTCGTATTTTAAAAAATATATTTTTTCGAATATATTTTTCCGAAATATGCTTTTTCAAAAAAATAATTTTATGACGTTTTATTAACAATAGCCAGACAAATACTTGTCAAAACCTAACCGAACAACTTGAAGATCTAAATTTAAACCTGTACTAGATATTAAACCTTTTTGGTGAATCCCAGGATTTAAGTTTACAATTCAATATTCAAAAATTTTCGAAAACGGTGTTTTGGAAACAAGATATTTTCGAAAACTTTAATTTTTACAATAAATATGTTTCCGAAAATTCTATTTTGGAAAAATTATTTTTAAACTTTTTGTCATTCCATTTCAATTTAAACTTAAATTTTAAAAGATTTCAGAATAAATGTTGGTCAGCCATAACTTTCAGAGCCACCCCGACGATCAAAATTTATAAAAAAAAGGAAAGGTATCGCAGAATTTAAATAAGATACAGCGTAATAAAAAGAAACGTGATGATCCTTTAACTAGCTCTGGGCAGTTGCAACACCTTTACAACGCGAGAACACTATATTAAATCAATTTTCTTTATTAAATATGATTATTTAAAACATTTAGCTTTCGTGGCGATTATAAAACTAAGTACTTATCTTGATGATATCCTTTGTGAAGCGCACTCTGATCTACCTCAAGAGGCTTAAGCAGAGACACACGTCCAAGATCTTTACAAACTATCAAAATTGCAAGGACGGCCAAAAAAACATCAAAGGGGCAGTCTACGAAGGACCATGACTTGCTTTAAAAGAAACATCGTGCGAAGCGTCGAAATATGAATAATTACTTAGGTAATTAGGCTGGGTTTCCCTAAAAAGGAAGAATAATGAAACTCCTGCACTTGAAATGATAGGTTAGAGAATATGTTCATACAAAATGTATAATAAAAATCAGAAAGATCAACACTACTCACCCTTTTAGAGTTCCTAACAAAGATCCATCTGTAAAAGCAGGAGGGATGAAACTAGATTCCAATTTCCTCCAAAAAAGGGGCCTTCCGTTCCCCCAGCCTTTCAGAATGACATCTGACAAATCAACAATCAGCATCAACCAAGACCCTGCAAACATCGCAATATCTCTGGAACTATTAGGTTTGGGTATAGGGAATGCTACCTAATCATAGCCTATAATTTTAAGCAGAAACAGAAATTAAAGGAAAAAAGGTGTTTCATTTAAGAAAATATAGCTTTGACCCGTCACAACTTTTGAAGCAACCCTGTATATCCGAAGTAATTTCAAATAATAGATTTTTAAAGCCTCAGAGCTTTTATATGAAACATTTTTCGCTAACTTGTCTTGTTTTTAAATAATTAGCCAGTCAGAAACCTTTTACACACGACGTATGTTCACCAACGAATAGCCAAACTCTTATAAATTTAAATGATCTATTTAAAAACCGTTTCAAAACAGTATAACGTAAAAAAACAACTTAAGTTACATTGTAGCGTTACGTATGTAATTAGTATTTAACAAATCCATGAATACGTAAAAAACAAAATACTCGTAAAATGTTAATGTCAAGGATACACGGCCATTTGTGCACCTAACGCCATAAAATGGGTTCTTGGTCATTCTCTATGTAAAGCATACAACTGCACTACAGCCGCAATAAGTGTAATTATGGAAAATTATTTATCATAAATCTTCCTGGCGTTGCGGGCGAAGTTCCTGCATCATTGTTACATTTACAATGTATACCCGTTCGGTCAGGATAATAACCTGTATGCGTATTTTATAAGTTAAGGCAATACAATGATATATGGCTCTGATATGATCTTTGGGTTACGGTGAAAGAAAACACTTTTGGATATGTACAACATAGTATAACAAAGTTGTTTAATTATTTTCTTCCTTTGGTTGTAATAATAAATTGTTTTCGGATAATACGAAGTAGCTTAACAATTTATTTTCAGTGACAGAGTCAAAGCGGTTAAACTAGGAAATAATTTTATAAGAGCAAAGGATAATGATACATGATGTTTGCTTGGGTACTAGTAGGTTAGTGAATGTTCTCTCATAAAATACAATTCGTGGAAAGAAAATATATCTATAATTTTTGACAAATTTGAACTTATGCATTTTAAACTAAAAAAGGCTTCAGCTGAAAATGCATTCGAGAAAATTTCCCAAAATCGATCGATAATTTTCACTCCAGCTGTTATATTACTACGGTAATTCCGGGGGAGATGGCGCAGCGTTTTAATAATTGCCATAAAAACTTTAGGAAAAATCACAAATGTTTTTAAAAATAAAAACTTTATTATTTAGTTATTTGAGTACAAATATTCATCATCTAATTTGAAAATAAATAAGTCGAAAAACTATGAAAAAATCTTGAACAAAAACATACAAAAACCATCTAACCCAAAAGTTGCGGTTGAGTTGGCGCAGACGTTTCGGGTGAGATGGCGTAACAAGTTTTGGGTAATATAATTATTGTTTTTTTATTGTTAAGTAAAATGTTCTTTGCACAAAAAACACATACCTAATTCAATATAGGCTGAATAAGTTTAATGGTACCAGGACAGACATCGAACGCATTTTAACCAATCATCCATTTTTTTGTTATCGTATAAGGTTCGTTGCATCCCCTGCAACATTCTTCTTCGGAACCATCTGATTTACTGCAGCTACGACTTGAACCATCTGATTTTTAGTCCAACTACTCCTTGAAGATCCGCTACGACTTTTGTATCTGGTCGGCAATGGACCCCATCTATCCAGAATTTAAATGCGCCATCTCATCCAAAACGGCCGGGTGAGATGGCGCACAGAATTACTAAAATCGGCAACTACACACAACGGTTATTTTAGGTTAATATAATAACAACAAGCGTACATGACAAATAAATATTAATATAAACAATTATTTCTATGAAATAACTTACCAAACTGTTATAATCTACACTACTGGATAAATTTTCAGTGCCACAAAATTAAATATTTGGGCTTAATTGCTTCTTTTACTCGAAAAATCGAACGTTTACATGAGAGCCCGAGTGCACTACAAAATAATTATTGCATACTGACACCAGATCGACATAAGTCTATCTGTCATAGAATTATAGTGTTGCGCCATCTCAACCTCTGCGTCATCTCCCCCGGTATAACCCATTGATCATCCTGAAAGTAGCTAGCTAAAAGAATTTAATATGCAGTAGATACAAACTTTGTCGTTTTATTCTTACGCTTGCCAATTAAAATGTCTTGGATACTAAATCTGGCCGTAAATGTTTTAATTTAATAAGCAAGTATCCCTTCCTAACGGAAAGTTACTATAGTAAACACATTCCGCTTGATAGGACGTAAACATAATTCTTCGGCGAAATCTTGAGGGAGTGTTAGTTTAACAAGAAATACCTCCAGCCCTTCATAAGCATAAATTTTCACGACTTTTCTTGCTACGACAAGATACGCGACTCTATAAGATAATTTAAATTAGAGCCTTAGAGCCTGTTCCGAGTCGCGCCTTCACGGTAACTGCGTCTCACAAATAAACAAGGAAAACTGAGATGCACCTCCATAACGGGCGCAATCAGTGGCAAACAGGGAAAGCCCTGGTGAATATAAACTGACACGACTCGAGCTGCATATTCCACATTTATTTAGTCCGGTAGGTAATTAAAAAACGATACGTTTACTCATATCGAAAAGATGTTCTCCGTTAATTTACGTAATATACAGTATGTCCATGGATGGGGTAAACAAGAGAACAAATGGACCAAAAAGTGAAAGATATGAAAAGAGGTCATTCCTTATAAAAGGTTTTGCTTGCTTTAAAAATAAGATCCACGATTTTTTTTTGTACAGGGTATGCAAAAAATACAAAAACGTAAAATTTAGTTAAGAGTAACGTTGCTTTTTTAAATTTAAATGCAAATATTTTAAATTTTAAAAGAATTCTTACTCCACGTTTTCAAGCAAAAATTTGAAATTTCTAAATTACTCTTTTAAAATCAAATTTTTTTACAGTGTCACCTTTTTTTACATCTTTGATATGTGGACGTATTTGTCAGAATAATAAAGATGTCTGTAGAGCAAAGAATATTTATAATGCAAAATTACAGAAATGGCGAGAATTGTTATCGCTATTAAATTAAGGTCTGGGTTACCCAACTTCGTAATTTTTAGTCCTTAATTCTTAATTCTTAAGCATTTCGTAAAATTTGAGTGAGTTATTAGATCAGGTTTATCCAGTTTCTTTATTCTTAATTTTTATCTCTTCTTTTTCCAATTCTTCTTTTTTCAGCTCTTGACAGTTGGACAATACATGTCAAAATTGACATAGGAAATATAAACACAACTTGTTTATTTGTGTTATAAATAGTTAAATTCAATATTAAAATTAAATACAAAAATCATGAAGACTGTCGTCCATCACCAAACGTCAAATTAACCCGGATAACAATGTCATTTGTCAAGATCTGTCTAAAGCAGCTGAACAAGCCGCATGCGCATTTAATATTTCCTTAATTCTTTATTCGTAATTCGTAAAAGTTAAAAATTGGCAACTTTCAAGGTCGTTCTTAAACATTAAGGATAAAGAATAAAGAATTAAGAAACTGGGTAATCAGTGTCACTTAATAGTACATTGTGAACTTGCTTATGAGTTAGGAATTAATAATTAAGAAGTTGGATAAACCCGGCCTAAAACCCTTACGGCCAGATGCAGCATCAGCGGCATTTTAATTAGCAAGCGTTAGAATAAAACGACTAAGTTTGTATCTACTGCATGTTAAACTCTTTTAGCTAGCTACTTTCAGGATGATCAATAGTAATATAACAACTGCAGGGAAAATTTTCGATAGTTTTTGGGAAATTCGCCCGAATGCATTTTAAGCTGAAAAACAGCAGTAGTGCACGAGTGCCATTTTTAGTTTAAAATGCATAATTTCAAATTTGTCAAAAATTATAGATATATTCTCATTGCACGAATTGTATCTTATGAGAGAATTTCATCAATTAAAATTATCAATTTTTGGTTTACCCCCGTAAGTATAAAAACATCATTGTCACAATAAATGGTAAAGAAAAGGCAAAATCCAGTAACCAGAGCCTCGTCGTCATGTCATAAAAAGACAAATTCTTGATTGTGTTATAGTCGTTTCCATGAAAAACAAATAAAGAAATACAAACACTAACAATTATGAACGCCTGCATCTTTTTTGAAATTTTGCGAAAATGTCACGATTTGAGGCAGCAACGCTAGAAGAAATTAATCAAAACATTAACCGTCAGATTCTCCAGTGCTAGACTGGTTTAATTTGACAACCAAAAGTCTCAAACTGACAAGTGTAAGAATAAAACAACTAACTTTTATACTATGAATTTATTTCTGAGCTTTTTCGCAAATTTAGCAAGAAAAAGTTAATTTTTGTACGCCCTTTTGACAATGATAGAACTAAATTCATAACAGCAACTCGTTCCAAGATGAAAATCGTTTGGGAACTAAGCAAATCGATGAAATATCAGAATAATTCATGTTTTTAATGATGACTTATTAACAATGACAGGGCAAAACCCGTCAAAACACAACTGATCAACTATAAGATCTTAATTTAAACCAAACTAAATCTTAAACCTTCTTAATGAATCTCAACGTTAAATTCTTACTCCAAAAAGCACCAAAAGGTTCAAAGCTTCTATTTGGAGACAATTTTAAGACTTCATTCTTGAAAAACTGTACAGTCTGGACAAGAGTACATCAATAGAGAAGCTCTGTTTAATTTTACAAGATTGGGGGACTAACATGGGAACAAAAGATGGGCAGTTTTATAATGAAAATGTGATCAAAACTATGTGGAACGTTACAGCTAAACTGGTTCAAGAAAAGATTAATAGAGAGTTTGGTGGGGCTATTAATTCCTTTACTGATGTTAGATTCAAGAAGGCAAGAGACGCAAAGCGATTTGGACAAAAGGAAAACCAGTTCCTCAGCTTTTTTGCCAATACTATTTTTTTTTTACAAAAAAAAGGCTGATAGTCATGCTGGTGCGATTATCGGATAATCGCATTAGTGCATTATTACCGCGTAATCTTATTCTGATTAGTTTAAATCAACAATTAAAACTTGTCATTTTACTGTTGGAATGTCTATTTTGAAAGATGAGTGACATTCTCAAACTATTTCAATTTTGTTCAGTATCTTTTTATGGTTTTCATTCATCACAAATAATTATTTTGTCATCCAATATTTATAATATTTAAATCTAATACGCCAATATTTTGAAAAATATTAACTAGAAAAGACAGAAAAAGTTACTGAGGAAACTTAAACAAACTTGAGCAAACCTCCACAAATTCGCCTTATTTGGGCACAGATTTACCCACACCAGATACGAATCAGCAGTATAAGTTCTTGTGACCTTCTGAGAGTGTACGGCAGCTAGTTGCACCAACGAAGGCAAATAAGGTTGTCAGTCATTTGCTCTAAACAACGTTTTATTATAATAATAATAAATTATAATTTATTTATAAGCGCACCTGTCCAGTCATTTTAAAGCACCTACACAACACACCTATACAATATACAATTATAAGTCTATAAAAACAAATATAACACTAATTTTATAAAGTATTTTAAGTTCATTCACTGCCGAAATAACACAAAGTCACGCACTAAACAGTAACGAGATGCTCGTGCAGACACTACTTGATGTCGCGGAGCTCACTGACTATAGCAGTTGCCGATTAACAACTGAAATAGGGTGTAGCCACAGCAAAGGCGCGTTCGCCGTTTATCGCTTGCTTTCGTATCTGGTGTGGGTAAATCTGTGATTTGGGTTTGATCAGATTAGGTTTTAATAATAACTTATCATTTGGTAAGAATCATTTTAATAAGAAGGCAAATAATTCTTGCACGTAATTAATTTTAAAAGTACGACAGAAAAGGTGCCCACTTGTTTATTTGGATACATATATTGTAAATTTAGAGACAGATGTTTGGAGACTATCCAGTAAATCTGAGATAAAAAAATAATTTCTCGGATTAAGTTAGTTATTTAAAGAATTTTGGTGGTTTGGTAAAATATATATTTTGATTTAGTCCCTTTTTAAAGTAATGAAACTCTTAGTAGGTCAACAATTAATTTTATTTTAATAACTATCGTAAAACAACTATACTAGGTATACTGAATGCATATAAATTCTAATGTAATATGGTTTTGTCCGCTTTGGTGCCTTTTCATACCAAAATATAGGTTTATGACTTACCTAAAATGACTTAGTTCAATGAATAAATAAAGAGGTAACCGCCATGAAGCCTCACTGGACAGCTTAATATCCATGGGAATCAACATTGTGTTTCCGAAATAAGCCTTTTTCGCTCAGTGAGCGTTGGGCACTCGTGGTATATGGAAAACGGTTTTATCATCTTTATCTAGGTACCATCAGCTGCATTCAAAATTAGTACCGATCCCAATTCTACAGAGGCCGTACGCGATGGCAATGTCCTGTCTACAGACCAAAGGTGCGTTAACTGGTCCTTCCCGCTCAAGAAAAAGTTCCTTTGTGAGGCGCGCTCAAATTCGTAATTTGCTGCAGCGTTGCCAGAACTACCGCTAAAGCGGTATTCCTACCGCTTTAGAGAGTCGTCCACCGATTTCCAGTTTTAGCTTTGTAAAATACCGCTTTTTCGTTTGTACGCAAATTTGCTAGCGGCATCTCTTGGTGCTAATTTTGACTGTAGAGAGAGTTTTTCTTTCTGTCAGCCTCTTAATTACCCTGGATCACTGAATGTCCAGGGATCCATACAAGTGTCATAGTATTGTCTTGCTGTATTGGGCACCTTTGTTGCACTATTTGAATGTAACTTTATGCAATTTCAGTGTCAGTATTGCCACTCTGCCCTCCGAGCTTATAATTATACCAGCTCTACTGCGGCTGATCAGAGGTAAGATCACTGCAGGATAGCATATCTAAAGAGTAATACTTTTTGACCCCATGGCCCTTCCCAAAAACTTCTTTACCAACCTAGCGCCAACTTCTCTACCTTTTATTTGTCTTTTTTTAGACTACTAAAATTATGAACGCACATCCTTTCCTGATATTAAGTTTATATCTACTCTTGGTAAGTCATTATACATACATAAATTGAATTTAAATATTACCTCAAACACTTGCTTCTGGTCTAACAGCTGGTTTTCCTTCATACGAAAATTAAACGGCTTAGAAAAGTTATTTATGAATCGTTTCGCCTTCCGGTTTATACCCAATTTGGCGTTGCAAGTGTAACTAGACTCATTATGGTTCTTAAATAATATTCCCGTTTCGAGGAGATATTCTCCATCGCTCCGCCGCCATTGAAATAAGAGCAAGATATTTCTAATTAGGTTTTTGTGTCTCACCCAAATTGCTAAGGAATGGTTTAATCCTAATTCTGCAACTACAAGAAGAAAACTATTAGTACGAAGACTTGTGATTTTTATTCCAACAAAATTTTTGGAAATGTCCAATACTTGACCAGAATCGTATTATTTTAGAAATCGAACTATTATGTTGGAAATTATTTTAATAATCCGATTATAATTCAAATTTCGAGTACCGATGTTTCCTTGTAATATATATTATTGGTGTCGGTGTACTGTTAATCATAATTTAAATTTTTGCTGCTGCGGGGAGCGAATCGCGTTGTTGCCGTTTCTTACTGCTTTTTATTTTTCACAAAATTTCAACAAAGACGGGTGCGTTCAAAATTGTTGATGTTTGTGTTGCTTTATTTATTTTTCGTGCAAACGACTATAACAATCAAGAATTTGTCTTTTTGTGACATAACAACGAGGCTCTGGTTACTGGATTTTTACATTTTTTGTGACAATGAAGTTTTATACTTACAGGGTATAAGAAAAATTGAAAATTTTAATTCATGAAATGCTCTCATAAAATACAATTCGTGCAATGAAAATATATCTATAATTTTTGACAAATTTGCACTTGTGTGCATTCTAAACTGAAAGAAGCAAAAATTCACTGGAATGCTACGCGCACTCATGCTTTTTTTAACTTAAAATCATATACTATTAAATAATACATAGACGAAAACTGACGTGTAACAAAAATGGCCCAGAAAGCCGGTCTCCCTCGAGACATTTTGAGGGTTTATTGGTTTATGGCTTAGGAATTTATTTGTCCACCATTATATATAAATGTATATATAAACTATATGGATATATAATGGTGAACAAACAAATTCCTAAACCATAAATCAGTAAACCCACCCAAATTTTTCAAGGGAGCTTAAAATGCATTCAGGCAAATTTTCCAAAAATTTTCATTGCACTTATTATATTACTATCGGTTAATTTTTAAATTTGATTGAATAAAGCTTGATATATTACGGCTAAGAAATAAAACGAGCCGTTGATGAACTACACGATTACAGAGGAAATCGATTGGTTAGAGTTCCACCCCACTGGCTTACTTTTTCTAAAGAATTATTATGAAAAAACTTTCTACGAAAGTTATAGAAAATTAAAAGTATATCTCGGATATGGTGGAAATATTTGTAAAAACTTCACAAAAGCCCCGACTACGCAGAGGAATTGAAAAACTTGGAAGAAGTCGATAAGGAAATGAAAAGCGATAGCATGGAATCTGATCACTGCTGACAGTACATATTTCATTATGTAAGAGGAGCATTCGGCATACATTAGTAATATTTGGGTTTTTAAATGTTTGTTTAGTTTTTTGCTATAAAAATGCCTTTCCAGCGTCTTAGTGTATTTCTATAATTTGAATTTTTTATAAGTCATGTGCATATCAACGTCAAAAAAATTAAAATAATTCAAAAACTATCCTATAGTTAAATGGTTTGCTCATACAAAAATAGTATATTGTACAACGAGCATGGAATGACATGCATTTCCTACGAGTATGACGTTTGCAGCACGATGCCGCAGGCGTGCTGCAAATCATACGAGTATGAAATGGTCATTCCATGCGAGTTTTACACTATACTTTTTCTACGAATGTTACTGTTAATAAAATGGGATTAGTAATATTTTTCTTTTTAAGATGTCAAAAAATGTCAATGAAATTATAAATATTTTGACGCGGCACCGGTCAACGCCACCTTTGTAAAAATATACTCGCGCACAAAGTGAACTTTGTAGTTCAATCACCATGGTGATTGAAGCACAATGAAAATGTGTATAAAACAATGGACTATCTTCCGCAATTACTATTGAACATACAAAAAAGGTTTTTATTGACATGAGTAGAAAAACGATATTGTAGGTTTTTACTGTGTTCATTAAATGAGTTATTTTCTATTTTTCACATTTTTTATTCCGGACAATAATAATATCGTTCTTTATTACCTAAATATTTAGATTAATGTCCCTACTCTAATCCCTGATACCTCCAGTTGATCTATGGTTTATGAGATACGTGACACCTTGTATATGTGCATTTTATATACGTTGATAGTCGTAATGTGACATGGCCCTCCAGCGCAGAGCTCTATTTTCGTTTACCGTATGCTCTATGCTCTATACTCCGTAATTGGATTTGTGTTTGTTTGGTTTAGTGATAATGCTCGCTTAAATAATTGGCTTGTCTTTGCCAGTATTTTGGTTATAAGTGGTACGTACGCTTAGCGACGAAGGGATATCCAAGTGGATATTTTATTAGCCGTCTTGAGAGTTTTCCATTTTAGGAGTGTAGCACAAGATTTTTATTGAAAGGCGACTGGATCTCTCGACTGTTTTGAAATAGTTTTTTATATACGAATTTCAATTTGTCAGATACATACAGGGTGTCCTAATTCTAATTGAATGTCAATATTTAAGGGGGCGATTTCTGGGTCCATTTTAAAAAGAAAACTTCATATGAACGTATGTCCTAAACGTCTTAAATTTTGAGATACAGGGTGGTAAAGATTTCAAAAATAAATAGTTTTTTATTAATATCTGTAATACCACTTTATATATTTTAATTCAATTTGGCACACATGTACTATGTATCAAGAGACATTATTTAGTGTACCACAATTTTTTTTATTTCCACCAGTGGCGTTCGCACGGAATTTCACCTGCCTATTTTGGCAGACATTGATGGTACGCCACTGATTTCTCGTAAAATTAAAATTATTCCTGAAATCCACAATCATTTCTAAGCAAATTTGGTCTCTTGAGTTTTTTCAATCCGATGCACGGTTTTCGCTTAAAAAAAATAAACACTTTTTCTCTGCATGATCATAACAATATCGTTAATATGACAATAACACCATGCAGAGAAATAGATTTTATTTTTTAGATCAAATTTGCTTAGAAATGAATAATGGTCTCAAAAATTAACTTCCTTATTCATTTCTAAGCAAATTTGATCTAAAAAGTAAAATCTATTTCTCTGCATGGTGATATTGTCATATTAACGCTATTGTTATGATCATGCAGAGAAAAGGTTTTTATTTTTTTAAGCGAAAACCGTGCATCGGATTGAAAAAATTCAAGAGATCAAATTTGCTTAGAAATGATTGGGGATTTCAGGAATAATTTTAATTTTACGAGAAATCAGTGGCGTGCCATCAATGTCTGCCAAAATAAGCAGGTAAAATTCCGTACGAACGCCTCTGGTGGAAATAAAACAAAATGTGGTATATCAAATAATGCCTCTTCATACATAGTACATGTATACCAAATTGAGTTAAAATATCTAAAGTGGTATTATAGATATTAATAAAAAACTATTTATTTTTGAAAACTTTACCACCCTGTATCTCAAAAGTTAAGACGTTTAGGACATACATTCATATGAAGTTTTCTTTTTAAAATGGACCCAAAAATCGCCCCCTTAAATATTGACATTCAATTAGAAGACACCCTGTATACCTTTGCTATTTTAGGTGTATCTTATTGGTTAATAAACCTGCTTTTTGATGCAATATAACTTTTTAAACCCCCTTGAGGGGCGACGCTAGGGAGTTAAGGTGAATAATTTTAAATGCAACCCACGATACACTTACAACGGTATGCTACGCTATGACGTCACTTCGAGGAAAAAGCCTAAATTGACTAGACGCTTGCACCCCTTGTGCATAAGTACAGGTCAGTTTATTGTCGGGTAGTGTGCTGAGTTGGCATTTATTAAAATATTATTGTCATATTTCATGTGCTCAAGTCAATTTAAGATTTTCCGTCGAAGTGACGTCATAACGTAGCATACCGTTGTAAGTGTATCGTGAATGCAACCTTATGCCATGTGGTACCTCATCTTAAAAGTCTTCAAATAAGAAATTTTAACTAGTGTTGGGAAAATCGATGAATTTAAATAATCGCGTTACCGATTATGACCAATAAAGTTTCCTTCCTCTAAAGCACCTTTCCATTTAAACAACACAGTTTGTAAGGCACTTTTACATGAATTTTTATTTCTGAAGCCTGCTCGGTAGTCACTGAAAATATTGTATTTCAATATTTTCATATTTTCCCATTTAGAGGTTCATATTATTATATAGCGTACCAGGGAAATCCTGGGGGAGGGCGGTACTACTGTACCAGTAGCATCAACCCTTCAGGTTACGTTAGTTACCCCCGTCAGAAGCTGCCCCCACGTTAATATACCTAGTTGCCATGCAAGTGTACTTTGTATTGTCACTGCTGGTGCTTCTATTTCATATTCTTTCAAAGGCATTCTTCAATATGTAGACTGTAATGTCATCCAAATTACTTTCTTTATTTTTCATCCTTTTCACAGTTTTTCTTAAATCTGACATTTGTAACCTCTTAAACTTTTCCATTTTACTGTCAACCTGTATATTACTAACAATTTCATTTCGCGCCTTGTTTGATATACTTTCCACAAAGTCGTTGGCACTGTCCAAAAAAACATATTATTAAAACTTTCTTCCAAATATTTTCCTGTGATCCTTTTGTTGTTAAATATTATTTCATTGTTAGGGCCCTTACTTTCCTTTAAATTTATTAATTTTTTAATGTTTTCCACATTTCTGCCGAGTTATCTTTTAACTGGCATTGGCATTTCGAATTAATGTTACGACTATATTTTTTTGTTGCCTAAAATTTTGCAGTAGCTCTTTGATACATTTGATCCCTCACCTTTATTTCATTACTTATCTATTCACTTCCCCACCTTTTATCTCCTCAGTTTTTCTTTCTCGTCGTCGTTTTTTATAGAACAAATTGATATAATTGCAGATATAAGATTGTCTATTAAGCAATCGGTCAAGTTGTAAACATCTGTTGGAGAGTTTAATGGCCATGCCATTTCCATAATAATAATAATAATAATAATAAAGATGTTTATTTATGCCAATAAAACAATTAAAAATATAAATATAAAAATGATAAACTAAAAAAGAAAACCAAAAAATGACAGTAGTATACTAGTTGGCATAAATAGGTAGGGTTTTGATTTATAAAAAATCATTCTTCCAATCCTACCCTTACTAAATAATTTTTTATATTTTTTTTGAAAGTTATATAGCTTAAGCCCCTCAGACTAGAAGGAATATTATTATAAATTACAGAAGAGGTATATTTAAACGAAGGCTTATATTTTTATAAGTTTCAGTTGAAATCCTATCACATCCACATGTAATTTCTAATGACTTTTGTTTCAAGTTTTTTAGTATGCTTACTTTTAAGATCCACAGCAGTAATTAAATGATCGGTTATTTTTAGGTTTGAACGTATCTCATAACTAATGTTTCTTTGTTCGTAAGAAGAAGGTCAATCTTTGTCGATGCTGATTTTCTTTTATCAATCGGTTGGTAGATGTCATTCTTAGCAATTAGGTTAGTAAGTTTGGGAACATAAAAATGATTACTTGACAAATATTAAAACCACCCACTACTATGACAGCCGCATCTTGATTCAAATGGATGTAAATATATAAGTTAAAGTGTAAGTGTTTTGGTAAGGCTTACTATAATTTATCTACTTTTGAAACCCCGACGTGACATTTTGGTGAAAGTGACGGTACTAAAGGCGTTTACGTGACTGGGGGTGGCCTACACCAAGGCTACACCCAGTACGTGACATTATTATATTTCTATACGGCATATTATTAAAGACAATGTCTAGGACAAAAAGCAAATATAAAAACGTTACACTCATTACAGACTTTAAATGTCATAGAAATGCACTGACGGCCAGACAATTTATTATAAAATATTCAATATGTAGTTATTTTCACAAGGTTTCAAAAAGGCGCACGTTTCGTATTTTCTTTGAACTTTCGTTAATATGTAACCTATATAATTATCAAGAATTTTGTGAATTTTTGTACCGAGGCGGCAATAAACTAATGATTTCTTGTGTTTTAAAATTAATGAATAACAGTCCACTTGGGAATGATTTTAATAAATTGACAGTTCATTAACGGGCATAGAAAGAATATATTTTCCGCTGCCTTACCTGCATATGTATATTTTAAAGTTTCTTCATGAAAAAGAACAAACGTAGATACTTTATTTTATACAGGGTGTCCCATAACTAATGGACCATAGAGCAACTGGAGATACTAGACATTAAACTAGACCGATTAAGTTATATAAGTTTTTTCGAAATGATACTCGTTATAGAGATACAGGGTGTTGAAAGTGAAAGTTTATTTTGGAAAATAAGCCATAATTTGAAAAGGGTTCAATGTATCGAATTGAAAGTTGGCATTATTATGTTTTCATGGGTGAGAAATAATAATCTGTGAACATTTTTAAGGTTCACAATAGAGGGCGCTAGTTACATACACTGGGTTTAATAAACCTATGCTTTTTTTTTCTTACCTGTAATATTAGGTACGTTTCAATCCAAGTTTCTCAAAGAAGGGATATTTCTAAGCTAAAAAGGTATACTTGGTCGATCTTGATATCTCTAACCGTTTTCGAGATATTTCCGTTTAAACATCACAATACATAAAAAAATCAAAGTAATTAAATTCAAATTTTAATTAACACAATTCAATAAATTAACAACAATGCATTTAAAATGTTAAAGAAATTATGTTTAAGATAATGTAGCCTAACTCTAATGTAGCCTAACTCTAACTTGAAAGAGTATCCCGTATATTTCGCGGTATGCGCGACCCACTTTTACCTTCAACACCCTGTATCTCTATAACGAGTACCATTTCGAAAAAACTTATATAACTTAATCGGTCTAGTTTGATGTCTAGTATCTCCAGTTGCTCTATGGCCCATTAGTTATGGGACACCCTGTATAAAAGCATGGTAATGTTATAGTTGACTGGGAATCAATATATGGGGACCTTTAGTTTGTTGACGTCATACACATATGTATACTAAATACGTAGTGTACCTACATAATTCAAGACGTCATATTATACCTTACTTTTTTGTTTTATTCTTTCTTTAAAAATGTTTTATTTGGCTATTACCCGGGTGGGTGGGTTTATTTTACTGTAAGTAATTATTTTTATCAGCTAACCTTATATCCCTTTTTTGGATTTTATAAAATAACTAATGTTTTCTTTGATAATGACCTTTTTGGGAATATAACAAATTTTAAGTATTTTTTCAGTTTTTAATATTAATTTATTTTTAAAATGTTTCTTTGTCAGTCTTTGTGTTGACACACATGAGCAGATTTAGTTCTGTCTGTATTACATTGGATCTTCAGCATCCCATTAACCTACATATCTTCACTCCAGGCTAATCGCCTTTCGAATTTCAACAGCCTGTTTGGTTGAAACTGCTTAATGTCGGATGTTAAAAATGCGTTGCTGAGATAATTTCTCCTTAGCCTTGTAAGCGCTGGACACTTGCTGAGAATGTGGGTGGGAACAGTTTTATCTTTCTCCAGGCACCACCTGCATTCCCAAACATCATATATTCTAATTCTGCAGAGATACTGCAGGTGGTAATGTCATGTCAATAGACTAGCAATGATTCAAATGTCTGTGACAAGTGTGTGTATAACAAGGATCTTGATGCAAAGGCTTCGGCGCATGCCATCTTTGATTGGTTTCGCTTGACAGCAGACAGCTTGCCATTTGACTTGTGTTGGTTATTTGTTTGTTCGTGCTGTGAGCCTGTGAGGTGTAAAATCACACGAATTATAAATATACTAAAAATAATGAATAAAAGCTAACCCAGATCGGCTCCAAAAGGTGCAGAAATAAAAATTGCATAATAAAGTCAGTTTTGCAATACGTTTTCGGACAGGTTTGCTCAGTTTTCGGTTTCATCAGCATCTTATTTAATAAAATGTCAGTTGTGTGCGGTGTTGATAAAATTTTATACCAACAGGAATCGTGCAGTCTCAGTAAAAAACTCAACAATGATCGATAAAAAATTTAAAGAAGATACTGATGAAACCTAAAACTGAGCAAACCTGTCCGAGAACGGTATTTAATAAATAAATATAATAAAATAAAAATAGTATATTGTGCAACTAGTGTTGAAAATAGCACTTTTCACACGCGCTATTTATTTGACATTAAAATATACATTAAGCTTTTTAGAACTGAACGGTTTTCAAGGCAGTCGTAGAAAATCCTTTTGACTCTTCATTCTTGCTTAACAATCCCAACGCGGTTATACAACCACATAAACACAGAAGTGTTTTGTTGGTTACATATCTATTACTTGACGCGTGCGTGAAGCGAACGGGTTCCCTAGATCCTTGTAGAGTATATCCTTTGTGTGGCGCGCATTTGTAGCCACCATCATTCCTGAAGCCTTCTTCCAGCATTTTTTAACTAGAATTTCGTTTGTTTCATGCCTTGTGCGTGTGCAGGACAAAGAAAGAGGAGATAGAGAACGCTGCGACTTTCCGGGCCGTCTCTATTTCACCGAGCAAACCTATGAAAAGACGGATTTCGATGAATCCACTTTCCACACATTTGGCACTGACTCTGCTTAAAAACTATATCAGCGTATTATCCGAGATAATTTTTATTATAGACAATACCTTTGAAATACAATATCTGTATTTAACGTTAAAATAAATTAATTTAATACTCAAAAATTGATTTTAAACAAACTCATTAACATCGTTTGGTTTTTGTCACAATGAAATGCTATTTGAAAATTAAAGCCATTGCTGGAGTGCACAGATTACAGTTTGATTTTAGGGAGACATGAATACGTTACTATAATAATGCTTTAATTATACGGAAATGATATTTTGCATTACATGTCAGTTAATTAACCGCAGTGGCGTGGTTACATTTAGGAAAATGACGATTTTTGGTTTATTGCTGTTTTGCAGAACTACAGACTAAGGAACATACATGTATTTTTTTTTATTGCATAAATCGTTAGGAAGTCGTTACACACCCAAAAATAATATTTTAAAGAAAATTACTAGGAAAATTTTATACCAGTTGTCTTAAGCCAATCAGATGCCTTGTTTTTGACAGGTTGCTATGGCAACAACCCGAATTTTTGCGGAAATTTTTTCGGTCACGTGACCTAGTTGAAAAATTAATAAGTGATAATTTCCCTGGCTTGACAGCTGTCACGTGCAGATGTCAGAATAATAACAGAAGCGTAGATTAAGTTTGATTGCCGCCTTTGAAAGGTCAAAGTGTCAAAAAAGTAATTAAATAGCCACCTTATATTAAAACACCAAACCTCAAAGCAAAATAAACACTTGCCAAATTGTCAAAATTTGTATTTTTTTTTGAAATAATTTTTGGTATAAAATTTTCGTACCGAATCTCCCGCAAGCTTGAATTAATCTCCGAAATTTTTTTCTCTGTTGCGAATTTTTATAAGAAAATTTGCCTTGGCTGGCGCCTCGGGAAATTTTCAAAAAATTCGCAAGTCGAAAAAATTTTCGGAAATAATTCAAGCTCTAGGGAGATTATGAGTGAAAATGTAACTATTTTTTTTTAATTCTCGTTATAATTTTTAAAAAGCAGCTATTTGACATCAGTGCCAAGTGATGTCAGGAAATAAGCAAAAGTAAGTGCCAGTTTACATGTTAACGTAAAGCTTAACCTATGGGTGCTACATAAAAAAACGTATATGAATTGACAATTTCTGTGATAGGTTGAAATCAAGTGAGCATTTTCTAGATTACTTGATTTACCAAACTGATTCGTATTATTTGTAATATTGTACACTTAAGAGTGGCAAAATGTCAGTCCACAAGACAAATGCAACACAAAAAACATCCACATTTCCTAGCGTCACATACTCTATCCGATCGTCGCAACATGACATCAATCAATCAGACGAGGAATTTAACTGCGGCCGAGTTGGTACGGCGCCAGCTTTGCAATCGAGAGGCGTGGGTTCGAATCCCGCTTCGACCATGGATATTTTGTTATTGTTAACTGTTGGAAGGTGGTAGATGAATTCTTTCTCGACCGAGGTAGTACCACCCCACATATCCTCTTAAAGGGCTGGTGAAATCCCTACGGATGTTTCCAGCTCTGGATGTGTGAGTCGATTCCCCAGTACACCCACGGTAGATAGTACTTAGACTTCGGTCTTCGTGGGCTATCAGAAGATAAAAAAAAGAAAACTTCGAAAACAAAGTCGTGCGTTTAGACGAGTAGCATGTGGAGAGCCACCTTATTTGCGCAGACGGTAATTGTTATTATTACACTGTAGTTTGTGTATAATTCTTTTTATTAAACAATGGGGTTAATTTAGAATCTACCCTATAAGTGTACTGTGCCAATGTACAAAATTACCATTCTAAGTGCCCTGAAAACCTGATTTTTTACGTGCCCAGAACGTCCGACTTTGGCAGAAAGTACATATCTAGTGCAAAGTTAATCATAAATTCCATAAAATAGGTATCATGAAAGGTCAGTATGTATCGGCAAATTCAAGTACACATATTTCGCTTTACGTTTATTTTTATGTTACAATAAATAAGAGGTATTTGTAACGAAATGTTAAATACAAATAAGCGGCCACCAGCATCAGTTTTCAGCAAATTATCCCATTGTCCTTGCACAAATTTTGTTTCGGTCATTGTTAAACATTCTTTTTATTCAAATGTGATGTTTCTTATCCACGAAATCTCCTAACTTAAAGTTTGTAGTAGAAAAATATTTTTTTTTAATAAAGACCAAAGTAAATGGATAACAACAACCACCATACATATTTTATTTATGAGAGAATACAAAAAGAAATATTATTTATATTTATATTTATTTATATATTTATATTTATTTATATTTATTTATATATTTATTTGGATTATATGCATATTTCCTATTAAACTAATATATCTTTATATAAATAGGTATACTTAGTTTGTTTAGCCCTGCTCTTTTTGAAATGAAAAATTGGTTCGGGTTTGCTTAGGTTTGCTAAAGCTGTTTTTTCATTTTCAAAACTACTAAAATTTGATACCTGTATTAAATTCAATGACCATAACTACGGTATTCTGAAATGCATGTTCGAAAAATTATATTTTGAAAAAGCGTCTCCCGAAAAGATTCGAGACAAAAGTGTTTTTAGAAAAAACGTATTTTTGAAAAAACGTTTCTCTATTTTAAAAAAATGTCATTCGAAAGAATGTATAAAAAAATATTTCTTTAAAAATGTAGTTACTCTCAAAAAAATGCTTTTTCTAAGAAATGTATTTTCACAATAAGTATTTTTCGAAAAACAAAATTAAATTTGTTTTTTGGATTAACGCTTATTGCACTTTCATAAAAAATAATTTTGTTGAACTCATGAGCCAAACATTTAAAGCAATTAGTAGCCAATTGATGCTTATTGAGCTTTAAACAATTTAAAATGTTGAGTTTATTGCTATAAAATGCATAGATTTTAAAATGTATATTATTAAACGTACATATGCAATATGCATGTAATTCCCCTATTGTAGTATGTTATTTTATTATAATGTTTGTTTAATAATGAGCCCATACATACATTGCTGCATTTTATAGTGTACCCAAATAATGAGGTTTTGATTAAACTTCTATACGAAAGAATACATACAGTCGGATTTCCGATTATCATTATTTTTTTTTGATTTCTTGTTTTCAAATGACTTGCAATTTTGCAATATTAATAATAAATAATATATTTTGCAAATATACACTTCTGAAAAGAACAATTAAATTTTAATTCTAAATTAACACAATAAGGGATATGCACATATTTTTTATATTGCATGAATCGTTTAAGGAAAACCAAAAAAAATGTTTTTAGGAAAAATTTTTACTTTTCGGTATAATTTATTACAATTTAAAAAGCAGCCATTTATCCCTAATGAATAATGACGTCAGGAGATCAACAAAAATAAGTGTCAATCTACATGTTAACGGAAAGCTCAACCTAAAATCGAACAGTTTTGTAATTCTCGGAAACAGTCAGAGGGGGAGTACAGGTACAGGGATTGGGTACAGGTCGCAAACGTGAATTAAATCGATGTAAATTTTCGGAGATTGTGGAGGATCCAGAGCTTCAAAATTCTATTGAAACTGGCGAGGATCGGAAAATAGTAAGTAATTCTTTTGAATTTTTTTAGGTCGAAAAATGCCATTAGCAGATCCCTCTTTGGTACCTAATACCTCGAAAACAAGACGTCGAATGCAAAAACCGATTTACAAGTGAAACTTTATAATCTCAAATACTTTTTTTGCAGTTCATTTACTTATACCTAAAATCGCTGAAAAATTAATATCTATATGTATTTGGGAAAAACTTGAAATTTCGATTTTTGACCCAAATATTTCACGGTTTATAATTTTTTGTGGAGTCAAAATGTTTCAAATTAAAATCCCATATACGTCATCGGAAAGAGCTCGTCAAAATACATGATATCCATATTTTTTAGTTTCTTTATTCTTTATAGGAAGGGAGCAATCGCCGATTAAATTTCGATTTTTTTACTTTTTTGCCCTGGACATCGGTACATTTGAAACACTTTATTTTTCCCAATTTTTCAACACTATCTTATAAAGGGATATCACACTTTAAAATAAATACTGAATCGCTTATCCAGGAGCGTATTTAAGGGGTAAAAACCGAATTTTCTTAATTTTTTCCTACAAATCCTATTTTTAACCGACATTATTCCACACTATTTTCCTTATTTAGTGATTCTTTTTGAGTTGATTTTATCCGTTAGTTATCTAAGAATACCTCCCACTAATTTAGATATCTTATTTTTTCGTTAAAGTTATAAATAAATAGGTTTATTTGCATCGGGGACATGTAAAATTTGAAAATTTTTGAATTTTCGAAAATTGCCATGAAAACAAAGAATCGGAGTTTATTTACTCGAAATTATTAAGATATTATGCTGTGTCAAAATTTCGGAAAAATGTTAGTTTTTGTTGCAAGATTGGAAGGTTCTTGGACCGATTTCGGCTTGAAATATACATGAATAAGGTTTTAGGAACCTTCCACTTTAAGTGCAGGGATATTTCATTGGATGAATTACGTATTAAAAGTCATTTTTATTGATTTTTCGATGACCCTATAACACTGGAATTCGCCATGTACTCATGATGAGTCATAAATTCACTTTTGATGACACAGCCAGTGGGATCACGTTTAAGAAGTTTCGAAATTCGCGCGAATATTTGCAGGAGAAAATCCTTTTTTTTTGTTATTAATATCCAAAATAAATGGACAACAGCAACCGTCATAAACATTTAATTTATGTAGAGTATATAAAAAAATATTTCAGATTTATTTGCGTTATATGCATATTTTCTATTAACAGTGGTTATTGATTTAATTAAGAGAACTGTAATCAATTTTTTTTATTAGACATTGTGAAATAATAGGTAATTCCAATTACATTTTTAATGATGTGTATTGCTACCCACTCCTTATTACATATAAGTAGGTATATTGGTATCTCATTATAGGGTGCCATGTTTACGAAATAACTGTAGAGCATGAAGATATAAGGAATAATAAAAGGCATAAAATTGATTTACACATTGATTACAAATTAAATCAAGACACCTAATCACAAAAATTTATTCGGATATCTCTTGAGATTAATAAGTTGACTTTTTACTGTGTATTGATTTCACTTCAATCCCTAATAAATCTGTTTTTTTTTGCATCTGAGACAGCCCACGGGACCTCAAGCCGAAGTACTAACCTACCGTGGGCATATGAAGAAAAGGGAAACTTTATTGACACGGGATTTAAAGTATTAAAGGTCGAAAGGGAAATTTGTTTCATCCATAATCTGGAGAACCTAGGTTTGAATGAGCGAGAGAAGTGATGTTCTAGACTTTTGTAGCTGGGAAGTAAGGGGATGCATACGTAACGCGCCGTTTGTTGTTCTATTAGGAACAATCAAGGGAGAAATTTTAGCAGCTGGTTCAGCAAAGCAAGATCCGTGAGCGTGGCATCTGAAACTTTGATGGACGATAACATTTTTATTTCTACAGATAATTAAAAAAGAAATAAACAG
This sequence comes from Philopedon plagiatum, assembly GCA_963971165.1. Taxonomy (NCBI): domain Eukaryota; kingdom Metazoa; phylum Arthropoda; class Insecta; order Coleoptera; family Curculionidae; genus Philopedon; species Philopedon plagiatum. The sequence goes on along the minus strand of OZ020189.1, from coordinate 141,049,617 downwards.
ACATTTTTATACATTTTGAGGACTATAGTAGAGGGATATGATGCTCCCCGAGTCTCCGCATGCGCAGTAGGGTCGACCTTGAACGCCCAGGTGTGCTATTGTTATTTGGCCTTGATATGCGCAGGTGTTATTCCAAGGTCAAGGTCAAGAACTTGGCCTTGAACGCGAGCAGATGTTTCTTTGTTTGGTGATGACCAGGTGTACGATGCTTATTTCAAGGTTACATTTGCGGTGCATATTTTCAATGAATGCGAGCAGCTGTTTCTTTGTTTGGTGATGACCAGGTGTACGACGCTTATTTCAAGGTTACATTTGCTTGGCCTTGAACGCGAGCAGATGTTTCTTTGTTTGGTGATGACCAGGTGGACGACGCTTATTTCAAGGTTACATTTGTTTTGTATTTTTCGAGGTCGTCGGATGTATTCCTCCCACCATAAATAAATACTTGACCTTGGATTACTTCCTAATAAATATGGCTCATTTCGAAAATAGCTTTCATTGTCACTCATACATCGTATGCGTTAACTGTTGCTTTGGCATATAAAGTATTGTGTTTGTGGTGTGTTCTACAAGTGTTTATTCAAGGTACTTGACAGTAATTGTTTTTATTGTATTTTAAATCATGAGCATTTCAAAGCAGACCATAGCCGAAATTAATAATATGATAAACCAAGATATTCAATTTCTGGAACGTAGAAAATTCTCTACATTAACGGTGGGCAAAATTTATATGATAAAAAAAATTAATTCTTTGACTTCACGTTTTGGAAAAGCCATTATCGTCACATTGTTTGATCCAACACATCAAGCAACATTTGAAACATTTTTACCATCACGCGTAGCTGAAATTCTGACAGAGGATACTATTGAAATGATGAATAACTCCGGTGATCAGTACACCTTAACTTATTTGGGGCAAAGCTCACATGTATTCTCTGGAGGTAATACTAGAGCGTTGTTAAATTTTGGTTGTTTGTAATATATTGTTGATTAGGCTATTTTAATGCTGATTTAAAATGTAATAAAATAGTTCTTGTTAAGTATATATCGAAAAACACACAGTCACACACAATCACATATCCATTATTTTCTATTTAAGATGTGTGACTGCCCTACTGTCATTGAAAATCGAGATATGTACATTAATTGGTTATCATGTAAATTAAGAGAGCTGGCTGAAGAAATAGTACACTTTGCAAATTATGGTAAATCCGATGTGGGTTTTAGTGAAAGTCAGTATAGGAAGTATATGAAAGACGCCGTAAATTTCACGGCTGGAGCACATACTTGCGAGAAATACCTATATGGAACCATTGATCTGGACGAATTTTGCGCTGGAATGATAAATGAAGAATTGGGAAGCTACCTATTCGAAGTGCCCCATTTACCCGATGAATTAGCTACAAAATATGGTTTGGCTCCCGCAGATGATACCACTATTCTTGATGACCTTGGAAATAAAGCAGTCACCAATGAAGTTGATAGTAAAGCATTGGCTACTGTTAGCGATGACGAAATGGAGTGTGTTCAAGAAGATGAAGAAAATCTTTAATTCATTGTATAATATAATAACATGAGATGTTAAATAAATGATTATGTACCTAAATTATTGTTTAATTTTTTATAAATAGGCAACCTTCACAAAAATCACATCAGTTTAAGCTAAAAATGGGTCGTGTTAACAACACAATTGATAAATTTGGGCGCCAAAAATTTAATGACCAAAATCACATTGTTCTTGTTGGACAACCAGGAGTTGGATTTAGATTGACCGATGATGGTCAATATGATATACAAGGGAAATCTTTAACTAATGTAGCACCACCAAAGAATCCTGGGGATGCCGCTAATCAGGAATATGTTCTTGAACAAAGGCGTGAAATTATTAAAAAACTTAGTGAATTAGTGAATAATGATGTTTTGGAATATGTTAGAAAAGAACTTAATGAAATGAATAAAAAGCTTGCTGAAGAGGCGAATGAAGATTTTTTGCAATCTGTTACAAAAAGACTTAAGGAAATCGATTCAAAATTGTTGAATCAAGAAAAAGCTATTCAGCGTATACGTATTACGCGCATGTAGATAAAGAAACAAGTCTATTCTGTGTATGGTGACCTCGATTTTACATGGGATATGAGAGTGGAGGGGTTTGAAGGTCACCTAACAGATACAAATAGAGGCACAAAACTTTCTTGTTTCAGTCTGCATTTCAGTACTTCCAGAATACTACATAGTAATTTATTTTCTCAAAATGCAGTCACCAAAAAGTGAACGTCAAATTGCAGTTGTTCGCCCATTCTCTGTAAACGGTCGTCAGATGTGTGCCAATTGCGAAAATTGGGAATTTATTAGTGGAATAATGGGTTTCTGTGAATGGTGTCAAAATGAGTACCATAAGAAACATGGGATGAAATCACCGCAACAAATATCTCGTGAAAATTCTAGTGAATCTCTGCAAAGTCTCGCTGTCTCAGTGGGAGGTTCATCAGAACATAATAATCACGATACGCCGGAATTCAGTCAAGAAGGGCAGCGCTGGACTTCTTCAAGCAATTTTGAAGATCTCGAAATAATTAACGAATCACCGCAAAGTCCTGTTTTCTTAGAAGGAGGAGGAGGAGGAGTAGGGGGAGGAGGTTCATCAGAACGTAATAATAGTGAGACCATGGAATTCGACCAAGAAGGGCAGCGCTGGTAATTCCGAAAAATAGAGACAATTTAGATATAGTGTAAAAGTTTCTTATGATAGTCATGTAATTTTAAATTTATGTGAAAAAGTGCGTTTTTCTAATGATAGTGTGTATGTATTATTTAAATCTTAATAAAAATCTTTTTGTACTAAATATGTTTATTATTCACCATACATTTGAATTAACAAATCACTCTTGATATATATTATTTCTGTGGTTCCGTTCTAAAATCCTCGCTAGCATTACATCCATTTTTCCAATTCTCCTTTGAAAACGATATCTATCAAGTATTAGTTGCTGAAAATTACTTTGTCTGGCTTGTCTATATGCAAAACACCAAACAGACATACGGTGGATAATATTTCTTTCTTCGTCAAATCTTACTTGCTTCATGGTGTATTGTAAAATGAATTTTTATTAGTTATGTCATTTATATATAGGCTGAACATAAAGAGAGTGAATTAGTTTTACTTTAAAATGGGTCGTGTTAACAACACAATTGATAAATTTGGTCGACAGAAAACTCCTGTTTGTAACAACTTATCGCGAGGGTTGCCCGGAATCGGATTTAAACTTACTTCAGATGGACATTTTGATATAGAGGGAAAATTATTAAGGAATGTTGCCCAACCGATAAATGATAATGATGCTGCTACCAAAGAATATGTCCTTACGGAAGTTCATCAACTTGGTTCGCAGATAAATACCATACTTAGTAATGTGCTAGTACCGGTTTTTCAAAAAATGTTTGAAGATGATGAGACCAAAATTACGTACCTTAAGGAAAAAATGTATCAAATTCACTCACATGCTGCACGGTATACTACAACGAAGATAAAGGATCCAAAAAAACCAAAATGGAAACCAACCTAGATAAAGTTCTATTTAAAAACATAATTATACTGTTAAATTGAAAATAAAACGAATAATTATGAAAAGCAATATTTATTTTTATTATTTATAATGCATACATACGTAACGTAAAACCTATTTGATAATATTTATACAATATCTGATTTGTCTATCCAAGAATTAAATTGATTTGGAAAACCTAACCATTTTACAAACAATTGATCGTTTTGATTGTTCTTGCGTTTTCTAAGAATTTTCTCAACTAAATAAACACCAGGGCTAGCTGTCTTTTGCAGTTCTGCTTCGTAAAAACATCCTTTAATAGGTTGACCTTCCAATGATTGCAGCAATTAGGTGGGTGGATTTGTAATATTAACTTTTGCTATTTCAAACAGTTCCGTGGACCAGGAAGGCGTATATCCTTTGTCAAATACACCTTTGTACTTGCTAATGCGAACAACGTCACCCAAATGAAATTTTTTTTTCTTCGGAGCAATTTTCAAATAGTCATATGCTTTAATAGGGGTATCCTCTTTTACACTGTTAGGCTTCATTCCAATGGTGCGGTGTTTAGTGTTATTATAGGTCTTCGTTATAGCTGGTAATATTTGTAACCATCTGTAAGAACCTCTAGCCGAGAATTGTTTATATAACTTATTTTTCAAAGTTCTTATAACACGCTCAACAATTGCCGCTTTTTTCGTGCTATATGTGGAATAATGGTTTATATTATATTTTTTCATGAGGGCTTGAAAGGTGCTATTATAAAATTCCTTTCCTTGATCACTCTGTAAATTGTTTGGTGCATATGATGCTTCTTCAATGATGCTTTTCATGGCATTCGTAACTTCAACACCGGTCTTATTCTTAACTGCTTTGGTGTACACGAATTTGGAGTAACAGTTTATACATACAACAATGTAACGGTAACCATCATTGTCAGTAGCATATTGCTGCATTTCCGCCAAATCAATTTGCCACAAATCTCGATATCCTTTTATGACTGTACGTCTTCTAACAAAATTTTTCCTTGCTGTCCTATGTAATTCATTTACGACTTTAATTTTTTCTCGGTTAGGATCCATATTATAAGGTTCCACGTCTTATCAGACACTGAGGATGGCAACTACGTGCAAAACTTAATATATTATTCCTTCTTCTCGAAGCTCTTCCATAATTGACATAATCTCATTATCATGTCCGGTATGTCCAGCTACTTTTGACCCCCACAATAATCGTAATCTATCCACTAACTCCTTAGGTTTATTCCAATAAACATATTCAGATGATTTCGACGATAGGCGCTTTTTTGCTGGTAGTTGGATTTTGTTGTCGCCTTTTTTTCTTCCTACACCACCACCACCCAGTTTGGTTCCCATAATTAGCGGTTTTATGATTCGTAAATATTTTCTCCATCGGGTTTCCCTTAAACCACGTTTCTTGTCATAACCGTCGTAGGCCGCATCCGTCAATTTCAAAATGGTTTGGTATTTTCGAAGTACATCTAGACTAATTTCGTCTTCATTATCTAAGCATGCTGGATTTTTTAGAAAAATCAAATCGTAAAGCTCAGCCGTTCCATCGAATTCAGCAATGTTTGTTTTGTTCTTGTATAACACCATCTTTCCGTTTGTTAGAAAACGAACCACCAAGTTGCCAATATATTTTGTTGATTTATTGTCTTTTTTACCAAAGCGTACACCATACACGGTATCATAACGGGACGGTTCGAATTTTAATCCATTTAAATAATCTTGAATAGTTTTTGCGGCTGAACTGCTACCACTTGATGTGTGTGGTGATGTGTAAGATGATGTTATCGTTGATGGGGAAGGGGTTTCGAACAGTGACTCACGATTTCCACGTTTTGGTGTAGGAATTTGTGTTTTTTGCGAAATCGGTGTAGATGTTTCAAAATCCGCTTCTGTTGGATGTTCTTCAAACATTTTCGCCATTCCCACCGAGCTGCTGCTGCTACTCCGACTTTGTGGTTTAGTCGTAGTACTTGATTTTTTAGTTGCGTACTGTTGCTGCTGCTGCTTTACGGCTTTAGATATAGATTCTAGTGGTTTAGAAACTGGTTCATAAAACTTTTCCAAATCATGTTCATTCTGCACTTTAGCTGCTTTAATTTGTTTAAATTTTTTTCTAACCGCATTTGTAGTTTCCAGTAGCTTTCGTTTTAATTCGATTTCTTCATTCATGATGCTTTCAAAGCACCGTTCAACGATGAAATGATTATCCAAGTTATTATTATAGGAATATATAACTATCGAATCCCTTGCGGTATCTGCCCGAATTTACATCACTGTCCTTGTCAATAACTAAAAAACCATATTTATTATCCCAACATTTAGCACACATCTCTTGAAATTGTGTAAACGTCAGGTCGGGTGAAACGTGATCGGAAAATATATGTTTCATATTCATCTCATCTTGTTTAAACATAATAATGAAGTTGGCATTATCCCGGACGAGCTGCTTAGGAACACGAGAATACGTTTGCGCCAAGTAAAAGGCATCCACATTTTTGTGACGTCCCATGCTAAAATACGATCTTATAACGTCCTGTTTCTCACACATAACGTCATCAAAAATAAATATTGAATTAGGTTTAGCATCTGACGGTTCCACAATGTTATTTGCGTCGCTAAAAGCGTAGTAGCCAAGACCTTTGATTGGTGATAAAATTTTCTTTAAATATTCATATTTCGGTTGATAGAGCGACTTTGAGTAGATATAAACATTTTCGAAACGCAGTCCCGAGGGGTGAGTAAGCAGCGAAATCATAACATTTGTTTTTCCACAGTTTGAAGGTCCTATTAATAATCCACGAATAGATGACGGTAGCAAAGGACCATGTCTTTTAAATAATTTTTGTTCTAGTCCAGATCCGACCTTTACATCGAGATTATCGACGGGAAGTTTTTGTTTAAGATTGACGACACGCATCTTAACAAAATCTATATTTTATACTGAACTTTCACGTAAACTATCATTCAGATGTCGCTCGTCAGACGAAGTAGACGGTCTCGTTTATCAAGTAAGACTGGAAGCGGTATTGTTAATTCAGTTATTAATAGGCTACCGTTTGAGTTACACATTCCCGGCTATCAGTATTGCGGGCCCGGGACGAAAGTAGTAAAACGTGTGGCAAGAGGAGATCAAGGAATTAATTCTTTGGATGTCGCATGCAAAAAACACGATTTAGCCTATTTGCGTAATAGTGAAAATTTAAGTGCTCGCCACCAAGCAGATCAGGAACTCGAGCAAAGCGCGTGGAAAAGAGTAAAATCTAAAGACTCTAGCGCTGGTGAAAAAGCTGCAGCTTGGTTGGTAACCAACATTATGAAAGCGAAACAACGTTTTGGTATGGGTGTATCATCATCATCAAAATCGAGAAAAGCATCCACTAGAGGTAAACGTCGCTTCCAGCGCCGCCGCCGCCACACTAAAGGTAAAGGCGTTGGTAAACATAAGCGACTACACAAAGTAGCTTTTGGATCATCTATTAGACGACCCGTTCGATCAGAATTGTTAAAAGCTGGTGGGAAAAAACTTGTCGAGAAAAATATCATGAAAGCATCGAAAATAGCTGCAGTAGCTGCACGTAAATCCCTAAGAATAGCCGGTGGCAAACGAAAAATTCGCACGCCTAGAATCATTCCAATTCCGAAGACTGGGGGGATATTACCGTTAATACCAATATTTGCAGGACTATCGGCCTTAGGTTCATTAGCAGGTGGTGCAGCAGGCATCGTGCGTGCCGTAAAAGCAGTAAAAAAGTCGACTGCAGAAAAAATAGGTACCGGCTTACATCTAAGTTCAAGAGGAAATGGATTATACTTGAAACCATATCGCACAGGTTTGGGATTATATATAAACAACGGCAAAAATAAGAAATCAAAAAACTAATAGAATCCCTACCTCAAAGACCACTATCCAATATTGATATAGAAAAGTACGCCTTAAAAATGAAAATACCACACTTTCGAGGCGTATATATGAGAGATTCATTACCTGTACGCGGTCCCAAACGTTATGAGGCCGCCATTATAAATTTGGATAGTATGTCGGGTGTAGGGACTCATTGGGTAGCATATAGAAAAAGCAATTCTGATGTAACATACTACGATAGTTTCGGTGATTTACCCCCACCTATGGAATTGGTACGATATCTGCAGATGGGTTCCGAAGCGACGAAGAAAATTTACTATACATACGACCGTCAACAAGAATTCGGAACAGTCTGGTGTGGACATTTGTGTTTGAAGTTTCTTTTACAATCGTAAAAAGTATGTCTTTGACACCCCAAATGGAACGTGACAACTACACCAAAATGTTGCTATCACTTAAAGCATATCGTGAAGTCGGAGGATTACAAAAAATGACTGCCGAACAGTTAGAAAATACGCCCAAAGAAGTGTTGATCGCATTAGCTCCAAATGAAATAGCACTAGTTTGGGATAGGTTACCTAATCACCTAAAAAGTGACGTCGATATATTGAAATATCAATACTGTTTCGAACATTATAATAGCAATAATTCAGATTCGGACGAGGGCGATGGACCGATACCAAAAAAAATATTTTGTTGTTATTGCAAAATTAACGATGTGAATATAAAGGCAGAAAACAGTTTAAAAACGTCCAAAGGAATAAAGCAACGCTTCAGCTTAAATCCATTTAACTGTTGCAAACAGCAATAAAATAGCTACACAAATAGTTTCGTGGTCAGTCATGTCTTACACATTCACTCTAACAGGACATACAAGTGTCTTAAGTGCGGATTTTTACCCACCCATCGAGTTAAATACAACAGACAAATATGGAGTTGCACTGCTGGGATTTTACACATATAATTCGATTTTTAATATCGACGAAAGCAATAATTCATTCAGCCATTTGAAAACAGCGATACCAAAGTATGTAAGGATTCCACCAGGAGCTTACGAAATTAATGAAATAGCAAAAGCCATGTACACCGCTTTAAAAGAGTCATGCAATGAAGTTGGTACCGATTTATTTTCATTAACAGCCAATAATAATACGTTAAAATGTGAGCTAAAGTCAAAATATAGCATCGATTTTCGAGGTAGCAATAGTATCGGCAAAGTGCTCGGATTTGGCTCTGTGCTGCTGCAAGGTGGACAACGACACGAATCAAGTACCATCGTGGACATAATGAAAGTGCGCATCGTACGTGTGGATTGTAATATAATTTCCGGAGCATACCTGAATTCTTTGGAAAGTCATACGTTATTTGAATTTGATATTGACGTCGAACCCGGTTACAAAATCTCTAAAGAACCGCAAAATAATATTTATATGCCGATAATGCCGGATGGTCGTCAGTTTATCGACAACATTACTCTACGCATCTTGGACGATAGCGGTGATTTGATCGATTTTCGAGGTGAGAAAATAATAGTTAAACTAGAGTTGAAAAAAATCGTATAATGGGTTTTTGCTTTAACCGTCAACTGCATAAGCTGTCAACAATTCAAGATTCAGTTAAACGACATAAAAGTAAGCAGACAACACAGTCAAGGTTCATTCGCAAGTCAGACGGACGATCGAAAACACATCCGCACAGCAATCGCCAGCTCTCCGCGAAAGATTGCAAATTTCTACAATCGATCGGTTTGAAAGTGAGAAAAATTAGAAAATGATGGCCGCTAGCAGTGACAAAATCGAAGTTTTTACCGAACCCATTTTTGATAACTCCATTATTAGTTTTCAAGAACACACATATAAACCTTACGGTTCTCCAACATTCCGCAATTCCGATGAAATTCGTATACCTGTACACTTTCAAGATATCATTTTGGATATATCGGATAGTTACATTTACATCGAAGGAACATTTAAACCCAAAGATGTTAGTAAAAAATGTTATCTATCAAATAATGCCATCGCCTTTCTATTCGACGAATGTCGTTATGAAATGGGAGGGGAGCAAGTTGCCGTCGTTCGGAAACCCGGAATTACCACAACGATGAAAACTATGGTGTCATTGGGTGCCGCACAAAATAGAGCTCTCATGGCATGCGGATGGGGTCTAGACGAAGCAAATCAAGGGATACTAGATTCCACCAGTAACATGTTCTCCGGCAAGCTTCCTCTAAAATATCTCATGGGTTTCGCAGAGGATTATTCAAAGGGTATTTTTAACGTCAAGCAAGAGTTGATTTTAATTATCGCCCGCACTTTCAACAATTGCTATATCGGCGAAGTAGATGCAGACATTTCAATTGAAAAAATTGAATGGAAAATTCGTCACATTATTCCAGACGATCGACAGAAGTTAAAGATATTATCACGCATGAATAAAGGTGGCAGTAACGCAAACGTTCCAATGGCTTACCGTAAATGGGATCTTTACGAGCTACCTTCTTTGAGAGAAACATCGTCAGACGTTTGGGCCTTAAGAACTAGCACGAGTCTCGAAAAACCGAGATATTTGATTATCGGTTTTCAACCAACTAGCTCGTCCGACAACAGAGCAAAAGATAGCACACAATTTACAACGGCCGATATAAGTGATATTAGGCTCTATCTGAACTCTGCCGTATTTCCGTACGAAAGATGGAATTTAGATTTTTCAAAGAAACTGTATGCCGCAGCCTATTATAATTATGAGAATTTTCAAGCTAGCTACTACCAGCGAGAACTGAGCGATCCTATGATGAGTTTTGCCGACTATCTGAAAAATCCGTTATTCGTAATCGATTGCAGTCACCAACCAGAAGCCGTGAGGACGTCCACAGTGGACGTGAAATTGGAGTTTGAAACACGCAAAAGTAAATTTCCTAAAGACATTAAAGTGTACGCGTTAGTTATTCACGATGCATTTTTTAGCTACAATATACTTAATGGTTCTGTTACTAACAAATCAATACATTAGTTTGAAGTTATGTAATTCTCCAAATTATATATTTTTACATATTTAAAATAAACTTATAAAGGACATATTTGCGTTTTATTTTTACTATTGCCTTATTTTAATACTTCAAATGTGGGGCTTTGGTAAATAAGGTTATGAGGCGAAAAATAGAGAGAAATTTAGGAGAGGGGTGGGGAAAAGAAAGTATATAAGACGGGATTTAGAAAATTAAATTCACTCGAAGCCACAATGTCGTCAAGCTCGGATAATGGTTATTCTAGTGACGACGAGCAGGCAGTCGCACCAAATGTGCAACATAGGCTCGTACGCAGACCGCGTAGGCTTAGACCTAGGTATTGCATCATGCAATCCTACGTCTCATGGGGGTCTAGAGATTTGTGTATGAACTGCTACACGAGAGGATTTGGAGCTGCGATTATGGATGTTCATTTCGTCACAACCCATTTTACAGTGGGTTCGCGAGGTGATCAAAGGCGGAACCACTCGAGGTGTGCTTTGTGTAGGGAGAGACTGTTTACCGTCGTTCATCAGCAGTCTTGCCTTATTTGCAATAGAATGTAAATTCTATTACAAATAAAGCTCCTCATACGACAACCCTGCCTGTCCCCTGACAAAATCAGTCCTTTTCAGGACTACAGAATATTTGATCGTAGTTTGTAGTTAAACACTATGTTTCCTAAGGAAGATATTTCTCGAAGGAAAAATTGTGTTAGTTTGGGTGAGAGATGCATTATGTGTTTAAATCATACATAGATGGCGAGAGAAAGAGCATTTGCAAGATTTAGCTTGTAGTTTTTATGTATGATAAGAACGCATATGCCTCTAGTTATTCAAAGTGACATAACTTTCTATCAAGAAACATATTTTAAACAATAAATTCACTCTGGGTTGATACGCTCAAAAAGATACATCTGAATTTGTGTCGTTTCACATAGAACGTTGGCAAACCTGCTCTTAAGTATGACAAAAACAGACGTATCCTTTCAGTGTAACAAAATATTTCGAACAAGAAATCTATTCTATAGGAAATATTTTGTTACTCTGAAAGGATATGTTACAACTGTTTAGCCCCACTCTCACCCCCACTCTCACCCCCACTCTCACCCCCCACCATCCTAAATGCTTTTAAAAGCGGGAGCAGCCATCACAATTTTCATTTCTCAACCAGCCATGAAGTGGGACAGGCTGATGTTAAGGACGACAAGGGAGTCCAAAATAAGCGAGTTTTGGGAGGCTTGGCGTTTAAAAAACGCGAATAAGCCAACGGCTATCGTACAGCCGATCCCAAGACCGCAACCACCACCGGAGCCGGCTCCAACAGAGCCCGTGGAAGTGGTGGAAGGACCACAGATGCTGCTGGGTCCTGAAGAAAGGGCGGCTCTGTTAGAAGAGCTCACGGAGCGTCGCCGGAGCCGTCGCAGCACTCGGCTGGAGGTGCGAAGACGGCGAGCTGCACCGCGATCGGTGCAGATCGCGAGAGGGGAACAACCACTCTAGGTTTCCCTCTCCAACCCACCGTGAAAACGGCCCTTTTCAGGGCCACAAAAGATTTGATCGTAGTTTAGATATTCTTAGTCACTTTGTGTTTGACACTGAATCGGTGAAAAATGCAAAGATGACCAAGGATGACATTTTCAGGACGTTTAAAAATAGACGTTGGCATTTTTGCATAACTCTTTTCGATAATTTACCTAGAAGTGTCTAAAACTTATTTTAAGTTAAAGGTCCAAGATCCGTTAAAATTGTTATTTTTCTAACTTAAAAATTGTATCCATTTAGTTATTTCCGAGACGTATATTTTTGAAACTAAAAATCGATATTTGTCGACCCACTAAGATTTTTATTTTTGTATATTTTTAACAAAAAAAGCAACCACATTAACCCTTATATAACAAAAATATTTTTATTTCGGATCAAAGCAATGACAACAAGCACATAACTTGTGGGTTTGCTCAGGTTTGCTTGGGTTTGTTTAGCCAATACAAATAATAAGAATTTTGTTATTAATATTATTATTATTATTTGATAGTTCAAGGACATTTCAGAACATTTGACATAAAACTTTTTATGATCAAAATGATCAGACTAATCAAAATTTCAAGAATTATGGGGTTTGATTGGGTTTGCTCATGAATAACGGGAGAAGTGTAGCTCAGATCGAAAAAAGTTATAGGAAAATATTTTAGAGTAAACTTTTTGTGATTGGAAATGACTTTTCAATATTTAATTTGGAAAAATTGAAAAAGACATTTTTCAGATTTCTAATTAATTCAAAGGGGTAGTATAGGGAAGCTGTGGGGAATAGGGCGAAGGCATGAGGGATGGGTGGCATAATCGTTTTTAAATAAGACCCGAGTGATTTGAGTCATTAAAAGTAATAAGAGGTCGGTCAAAAAAAGACCTAGGGAGTAGGTATGTATTTTAGGGAAAACAGGGAACTATGAAAAGATAGTCAGGTCCAAACTAATGTGAATTGTACAACTTGACTGTTATTCCGGGGTTCGGGGGCGAGGCCCCCAAACCCCCGCCAGGGGCCCCCGATCTGGGGGGGGGCCCGGGGGGGCACGAAGTGGCCACCCCGGGATTTTTCGAGGTTTTTGGGGGTCTTTGGTGCAATTTTAGACCTTCCAAAACTGAATTTTATATATTTCTTTTTCTTATATCTTTGCACGTAAAACACCCTTCAGCGTTTAAGTTTGTCATCTCCTAAGGGTTCTATCATATCTTGGTAGTCGTCATAGAATCGCACCATCATCCCCTCCTGTATTTTTAGCAAGGGTGGGGGAAGCTGAGGTCTTTAAAAGCAGCTCGAGTCGACTGCTTACTTCATTACATTCGCTCATCTCAACATGGCATCATCAGATGATGATGGATACTTAAGCGATGATACTCCTAGGAATTTGGATAATTGGGCACTTAGACAGAGGAAAGTTTTCCCCGTCCGATCCCGCCGGGTGTGCAAGATCTTAAACCTGGTGAAGGTGGGTGATGACGGCTGGTGTATTGGCTGCTATGCCGACTTGGAAAACAAGTCGGCTGGTGACCAATTCTTCAGTGGTCATGTAACCCAAGATTTCGGTAGTCGCGCGCACATACCGAACTGTAAAGGTTGTGGAGTAGCTCTTGGTACTCTACAACATAAGAGTGCGTGCCTTATTTGTAATCGAGCCTGATTACAAATAAGATTTTATCCCTTGAAAAACGGTCCTTTTCAGGGCCACAGAATGTTTCATCGTAGTTTTAGTTACCTAATGCCATAGTACATGTGGTGTTAGGTAGAAAATTATATAAGTCCAGTCGGATCGACTATAATTTTCCTTGCAAAATCCGTCCTTTTCAGGATGACAGGATATTTTGATCTTACTTGTATTTATCTAATGCCACGGCATCTGTACAGGATATTTTGATCTTACTTGTATTTATCTAATGCCACGGCATCTGTGACATTAGATAGAAATTATGTAAGTCCAGACGGATCGAGCATAAGTTTCTTTGTCGGTCACATTTCCACAACACAATTACACCATTTTTGAGAACTAAAAGCAGTTTTCGACAGTGAAGTCCGCCAGTATCATTTTTGGATGGAGGGCATTTGTATAATAAACTCTAGTTTGATGGCGGTGGAAAGGTGGGGATGGAGTGGTGGAGGGGGTAGATTATCTCTATTTAAACGGTTACGACCGGGTCACAGAATCACTTCATTTTTAAATCTTAAAGTACGAAGATATAACTATGGATTTCGAAAGACCATTGAGTCGCGGTTCATCGGTTTTTAGCGATGATACCGTTGACATGAATGATGTCGATATGGATGACCTACTCTTGGACATCGAACGACTTCTAGACATCGAGGCAGAAGATATGTTTAATGCCTGGGAAGATGAGCGGGCGGTCGAAGAAGCAGATGTGGGTCTGGAATTGCCAAACATGGATTGGCAAAATGGGGAGTTGTCGGCTGAAGACATGGAGCCAGACTCCAGCACTGATTGGGTGCCACCACCGCCGCCGGAAGGTCATGACGGTCCGGCCGATTCATCCACTTGGTGGATCACGGACCATCAGGATGATGATGGTCCAGCTGATTCCACCAACTGATCCCGGAACCATGCCCTCCCCGACCTACCCCGACAAAATCAGCCCTTTTCAGGGCTACAAAATATTTGATCGTAGTTTGTAGTTGATTCATGTCACATCCCAAGTAACATGATATTTCTCAAGAATTAATTTCTTTTGGAAAATATTGTGTTACTCTATAAAGACATGTACGTTCTTACCATACGTTAGAACTAGCTAAATTTCTAGTAAGTTCTCTACGAAAATGCCGAGAGTTTGGTCTATTATCTTACTTGCAGTAAAATTCACATTTTATTACAAATAAGATGCATGTTCTCAGGCATTGTAACGGGTAGCCTCTCTTCACAGACATAACACTTTATCGCATACTTAAGTTGTGTGCATCTAATGATTACACACCTAAAGTTACGGCCCTACATTTTTTCGTCTATTCTTTTTTCTATTTTGCATTTTTATTTTATTTTGTGTAACTTTCGCATACTTATTTTAGAAATAAAAAATATTGTTTCATTTAACTTTTTATTATCATATATACAAAAACATTTTATTTTACTTATATATACAACACTATTACAAAAATAACTTAACTCTATATTTACAATAAAATTCTAAAATTAATTATATGGAAAATTGTCCAATAACTTAAGTCTTTTTCTACACACTTCCCCTTCACTTTTACACTGTTCAATTTTCGCCTGCAGTTCCTTAATCTGTCTCTCGTATTGCGCCACATCACTATCGTTCTTTTTTAGTTCATCAACTAGTTTTTGCCTCGCACTAAAAGCCACGGAGAAGGCACACTTCTGGCTTGGAGAAAACTCTTCCATCCAGTCCGGTATCGGCACTTCTGCAGAAGAAGCAGCAGCAGGTTGACGGGGTTGACTAACCGCCTCGAATAGCCGCTTGCACCGCTTCTTTAATGGTTTGCGGCACATTCCACGCCCAACTATTGGCGATATCGGCGCACTCGCGATCGGCGATTTTTCGTCAGCGTCGGCCACCAACACAATCGGAGGCATGGACTTCGGCGGCTCGGGCGTTGTCGAGTTTGGGCCTTCATTAATGATGACGACCGGTGACAGAGGCTTCGGTGGTTGTGACGTCTCCAAAAAATCGGGGTATTGAACTGGCACTGTTGGTCGCTTGAACACGAATTTCTTCTTCTTCTTCTGTTCACCCTCCATAGCTGCATAAAATTGACTTTTATTGTTGCCGGCTGTCTTTGGCAATTTCAGCAGCTTTTCCAACTTCGTAGTGGGTTGCCGCCTCGCCTTCTTTACCACCACATCACTTATGATATTGATGCGCCCGCCGTCCTTCTCCGTCCAGTTGTTGACGTAATCAACCGCCGAAGATACTTTTTTTTCACCCACATTCTCTTCTTCCACAAACGCAGTGTTTAGCACGTCGTCATTGTGCCACTCGTCAAACACACCCGGGGTCAGCAGGTCAATAACGTCCTGCCCCATCAACTCTGCTTGGATACTTCCATCCAAGTTAAACGCATTTAACAACGACTCACTACCGGAATTCATTTTTCTAACTAACTCACTGCACTTAACTGACGAATGTATTTACTTGGCGAACTGTTCTAGCGAACTATGAAATGCTCTGCCTAGCAAACCAAATTTATACTTATCACCCCACCATAAACTCCCCCACCCTATCTGACGGTTGATGCTTTAGAGGCCAAACAAGTTAATTCAACTTACAAGGTTGCGTTCTACGGCTAAACAGCGATTCAAGGACATATTTTCAAGGTAATCGTGTGTCCTTACTTCTGTTATTGTTTGTGCTCTCAAGGTTATATGACCCAGACAACCCATATTTATAGACACTCTCTTTCCTTCGATGCCTATTATCAGAAACTATAATGTTGCCCGCAGATCAAGATAACAGTCGTCCAGCTGAGACTTTTTCGGGAGCACAAATAATAATTTCTGCTGTTTGCTATAATTGTAAAAGAGAAGTATATATTTGGACTGACCACATGCAATCTTACAGTTACATTGAATTGTTGAGAGTAAGGATTGTTAAGTGTCATTACTGTGGAACGCTGATGTGTCGACGAGGGCCGATTAGCAGATCTGATATGTTGAGAAGACAATGGATGCTACGAGAAGTTTACAAGCCAGACATTAATTAATTTTTATTTTTGTAACTTTATTACTATATTGTAAAATAAAACAAGATATTATTGAAACAATTATCTATGTATTTTCCTATCCTGCGTTATAAAATTTCAACTATTGCTATTACTATAGTGGTTAATAAAACTACGTGACATTGGAGTTAATATTTTTTTATTTTTCTAAAACATAGACTTTCCAACATTTTTCTAATTATAACTAATATTTTCGGGTAAAAAACTTTGCATAGCTTGTATTAACATATTTAGGTTATCTTCAGGGTTTGTTTCGTAAAACTTTATGTCTGGGTGCCCCCAAGGTAGAGTTTTTGTTGTTGATGGTATAATATAACGTTTATCGTCGTGGTGACATAAAGCAACTTTATTAATTATTTCGGTATAAACGTCGTGTTTATAACTTCGAAAGGTTTTCATTTTTCGAAATATCTGACCACCACGTTCTACGATATTCCGATAATCTTCCAGGTGAAGCTGTTTTTCAATTACACGTTTTTTTATACCTTTCGCTTTTTTAATTTCGCTACTGATTGAGTTTATGTAATAAGCTTTGGCTCCGGTACCATAAAAACTTATTATTGGATCACCTGGAAATTCATCCTTCATTCTACCTACTACTGACTGACTTTTTTTTATGTTAAAAATATTTCCTTCGGTATAATTGGATGTATCGAATTTATCCGGATTTTCTGCAATTATACGATAAAAATTTTCGGTGTAAACTTTTAATATTAACGAATCTGTGTCGGTATACAGTAAAGAAGCATTTTTGCCAAATTTTGCTTTAATGAATGAGTAGAAAAAATCATAAATTACTGTTTTCGACATGTCCAGTATGGAAAATCCGATATAAATTGGTTTATTATAAGTTACCTTTAATCGATCCATATGAATGGCAACGAATTCTTTATTAAAAACCGTTGAACTTTTAAAATAAGGACGAGAAATTAATGCTCGTGCCCCAATTTTATTCCTGTCATTTTCCCATCGGGTGACTAGTTTTATATCATTACGATTCTCCACATTTTCCATGGTCTTGCCGAAAACAGCATTAATGATTAATTTAAAAGTGTCTTTACCAAACTTTGTTGTTGCCCTATTGCGCAAATCTGTATTTAAGTCGATATATGTCTTTAACCAGGGGGATTGATTAAATTTTAAAATTCTGTGTGTTTGCATTACCATTAGGCCGTTATTGATTGCTTGTTTTAATGTTCGGTAATGAATGATGTATTTCTTTTTATCGTTTAAATTCGGAATTAACTTTGAAAATTTTGCCGATTCCGTGGGTGGTACAATATTTTCAACTAAAAAGGGTAAGTCGGAATGATCATCATATAGCGTATCCGGATAATGAACGTCAACTTCCAAAACGTATCCTTCTGGACCATTATCGTCCACATCCATAATATTTAAATTTAAAATTTCATGCTCTGATAACCATCTAAAGCCGCCAAATGGTAATGCTTGCGACATACTATGACCGTACAGATTTGTTGCATCAAGATAAACAATGAAAGATGATGGCTCGTTAGGATCGTAGTTTGGTACATATATGTTGTTGGCAGCGTGCATCCTTTCTGAACACTGACTTATACCGCCTCGAATACCTTTTTTGAAAAAATGAACCGTGTCGATATCGGTCAATAGCTCTAACTCTACCTTAGAAATACGCAACATACAATCAAACGAATAACTTGGAAGGGTATGGTACTGTGCTGGATCCAGTTTATACGTTTCTAAACAAGTATCGCGAAACTGTTCAAAAACATCGGTTAATAATAAAACATCAGATTTCAAATATAAATCCGAATAGTCCCCCAAATTCTTACAATTAAATGTGTCCCACACCTTTTTAGCTCTATCATAATCTTCATCGCTAATGTGCTCCTCTGACAAACTATCATAAAACTGATTTTTTGTGGGTAAAGTTGGATGGTTCATTTTGTCTATTGAATCGACAAAACTATAGGGAAAAACACCTTTTTTACGCATTAAATTAAACTGCTCATTATCAGAAAAATATTTTCCTGTTTCCCTGAAACTACCCACAGCTAATCCATTACCCAAATTTTCCAGTGACGTTGATAGAAATTTAAAACTATCGATGAACCGCAATTTCAAATATTTTTTCTTTATTGTCCCACTTTTATTATCGACATAATCGTGAACGTAAATACTTTTCGTAAACGAAATATACTTTTCCTTGCTTTGAGCTAAAACATCGATCTTGTCTCCGTGACGACACAACTCTTTAATAAACATGTGGCAATCGTACCCGCTCAAGTTATGAAATATAATTGGAATAAAATTGGGTAACTTATAATTTAAATTGCAAATCGAATGAGCAGCACCAGGTCTTTTTTTCCCAGTTATGTGACAGTGGTCCTTTACTTTACAATTATTATTTTCAAAAGGTCGTTCACATATACCACATTTTGTGGCATTATTGAACTCCGCTATTTGGTCAGCCGTTAAAGTTTCCATTGCTTTTATATCTCTTAAGTATGTATTGTAAAGAGATCTTAAATCACTTTCAAGTCGAGAAACGAAAACCTGGGCTGCGTCGTTTCCCCGGTAGAGCTCAAATTTTGAAATCGAATCGTCAAAGGAGCACTTAATTAAATACGCAAAAGAATACGGTTCATGTTTGATGCTTTTGACTAAGTAAGAATTTGTGGGATTCGGTTCCACTGTATCCAGTGGTTTAAGCACCGATTCAAAATCCGCGTAAACGACAAACGGTACACGCATTTGCTTTTCTATGTTGTCAAATTTTAATATATTTTCACTTACACTCCTTCCAAATTTATCTATTTTTAAATTTAGTGATGGTGTTAATGAATATTTGTGGTTACAGTCATTTTTTTGGTGTGATATCAAAGATGATGGTGAACTAAAATATATCAAACAACCATCACAAAAATACATTTTATCTCTACGTGATGTAATTTGACTGGAACATAATTTCGATAAGTCTTTTATCCAACAATAATGACTTTTAGAACAACGCGTATCACAAATATGTTCATCATCATCTTTAATACTACAATCCTTTGTTATTAACAACAAGTTGACATGTCTGTTAAGTTTTCTACCCGAATACCTTAATGGACCGACAACTTCGTACTTTAACATATTATTTTCGAAATTTTTTTGCAAACCATAAACGTTAACTGAAATATTATTCATTTCTTCAAATTTTGATATATCACGCAACTTTACTGGAAAGTCTATACCTGTAAAATTCAGCACTCTTGAATAGTGTGGATAAGATTGAATCTGTGATGCCATTCTAGTGGTGGGGCACAAAGCAGACACGATTGACCACGCAAAACAACACTCATCTTGATTAAACACATTGATGATGGCTTTTTTCAATTCGATGAATCGGGGTAACTTTATATATGAAGATCCACCAAAAGGTTTATACTCGTTGACATTTACTTCCAGGTATAGAATTTTTTCCAGAGCCCAACCTACGAAAACAAAAAAGAATGACATAAGTATTTATTTTATTTTTAGTCGTTAATTTATAACATACCTGAATCTTTTTCCTGAAACTCAGTCGATTGAGTCTTCATGGCTTCCACTAATGATTGATATATTTCTTCCAAATCGCTTCCTGAAGTGACAATTTCATTGCGTGTATTAAATGACTTGTCACTGTACATATTATCTTGTGTTGGTAAAAGATACCGACCAACAACCACCATATTAACTTTCAAAGCACAACGCACTCTTACTAGGTCACTTACTACCTCTAACACTCTTGCTTTAATTTCATCAAAAAATAATGAATAGTCAGTATGTTCATTATCACTTGATATACGGTATGTGGCAATCCTATTTCTAAAAGCACTGGACACTAGCTCAACACCAGCTGATATTGGTGAACATGCATTACTTTTATGGTGTATTGTTCTTTGATGACCTGCCATTCGATTTGCTGGTATGGTTATATTGCAGCAAGTGCAAGTACGCACCTCGGATGTTGATGCCCCATCGTCAACTTTTCGCTGTTTTCCACCATGCATATTTTCAAATCGTGCTACGCACGATTCTCGTTTATGTCGTAACATATTATAACTCCGAGTAAATGATTTACCACAATTTTCACACACGTACGCCATGACTTTCAAATTAACTTGCTTGAACCGTTTTACTCAACACAATGTTCTATACTAAAATTTAACCCCCCCTACCCTCATATATACCGATCCACATTTAGACCCAACCCACTCGACCGTCATACCAAAACATGTTACACCCCAGTAATAACTCAAGGTAAACTAACATCATAAATGTAACCTTGAAATAAGCGTCGTCCACCTGGTCATCACCAAACAAAGAAACATCTGCTCGCGTTCAAGGCCAAGCAAATGTAACCTTGAAATAAGCGTCGTACACCTGGTCATCACCAAACAAAGAAACAGCTGCTCGCATTCATTGAAAATATGCACCGCAAATGTAACCTTGAAATAAGCATCGTACACCTGGTCATCACCAAACAAAGAAACATCTGCTCGCGTTCAAGGCCAAGTTCTTGACCTTGACCTTGGAATAACACCTGCGCATATCAAGGCCAAATAACAATAGCACACCTGGGCGTTCAAGGTCGACCCTACTGCGCATGCGGAGACTCGGGGAGCATCATATCCCTCTACTGACTATTTATTAAGGGAAAATGAAAAAAATGGAAACTTCCTAGGATGGAAGGGACGTTTCTTCGGGACACGCTGCACACGAGCAGTCTATCAGCTGGCTGGGAAGGTATCCCTGTCATAGGATATCTGGAAAAGATAACATGAGTGCAAGTTCTGGAGCGCATTTTTCTTAGAGCAATTGCTGGCATGGTCTAAGCAGTCTATTGAGGCTTCTTTCCGTCTGGCTCATGTATATTTTATTGGGAAAAGGCTAAGCGTAATGTTAGGAACAATCAAGGGAGAAATTTTAGCAGCTACCTAGTTCTGCAAAGCAAAATCCGTGAGCGTGGCATCTGAAACTTTGAAGGACGATAACATTTTTATTTCTAGAGATAATTAAAAAAGAAACATACACACATTTTATACATTTTGAGGACTATTTATTAAGGGAAAATGAAAAAAATGGAAACTTCCTAGGACGGAAGGGACTGTTCTTCGGGACACGCTGCACACGAGCAGTATCAGCTGGCTGGGAAGGTATCCCTGTCATAGGAGATCTGGACAAGATAACATGGGTGCAAGTTCTGATGCGCATTTTTCTTAGAGCAAGTGCTGGCATGGTCTAAGCAGTCTATTGAGTCTTCTTTCCGTCATGTCTCATGTATGTCTTATTGGGAAAAGGTTAAGCGTAATGTTAGGAACAATCATGGGAGAAATTTTAGCAGCTAGTTCTGCAAAGCAAGATCCGCGAGCGTGGCATCTGAAACTTTGAAGGACGATAACATTTTTATTTCTACAGATAATTAAAAAAGAAAAATACAGACATTTTATACCTTTTGAGGACCTTTTATTAAGGGAAAATGAAAAAAATGGAAACTTCCTAGGATGGAAGGGAGTTTTCTTCGGGACAGGCTGCACTCGAGCAGTTCAGCTAGCTGGGAAGGTATCCCTGTCATAGGAGATCTGGAAAAGATAACATGAGTGCAAGTTCTGAAGCGCATTTTTCTTATAGAGCAATTGCTGGCATGGCCTAAGCAGTCTATTGAGTCTTCTTTCCGTCATGTCTCATGTATGTCTTATTGGGAAAAGGTTAAGCGTAATGTTAGGAACAATCAAGTGAGAAATTTTAGCAGCTAGTTCTGCAAAACAAGATCCGTGAGCGTGGCATCTGAAACTTTGAAGGACGATAACATTTTTATTTCTACAGATAATTAAAAAAGAAAATACAGACATTTTATACCTTTTGAGGACCTTTTATTAAGGGAAAATGAAAAAAATGGAAACCTCCTTGGATGGAAGGGAGTTTTCTTCGGGACAGGCTGCACTCGAGCAGTTCAGCTAGCTGGGAAGGTATCCCTGTCATATAGGAGATCTGGAAAAGATAACATGGGTGCATGTTCTGGAGCGCATTTTTCTTAGAGCAATTGCTGGCATGGTCTAAGCAGTCTATTGAGTCTTCTTTCCGTCATGTCTCATGTGTCATGTATATCTTATTGGGAAAAGGTTAAGCGTAATGTTAGGAATAATCAAGGGAGAAATTTTAGCAGCTAGTTCTGCAAAGCAAGATCCGTGATCGTGGCATCTAAAACTTTGAAGGACGATAACATTTTTATTTCTACAGATAATTAAAAAAGAAAAATACAGACATTTTATACCTTTTGAGGACCTTTTATTAAGGGAAAATGAAAAAAATGGAAACTTCCTAGGATGGAAGAGAGTTTTCTTCGGGACAGGCTGCACTGGAGCAGTTCAGCTAGCTGGGAAGGTATCCCTGTCATAGGAGATCTGGAAAAGATAACATGGGTGCATGTTCTGGAGCGCATGTTTCTTAGAGCAATTGCTGGCATGGTCTAAGCAGTCTATTGAGTCTTCTTAACGTCATGTCTCATGTATATTTTATTGGGAAAAGGTTAAGCGTAACGACACTAGTCGATGATTTTGCTGCATTTAAGATGTATGTTTTTTTAAATGAAATTATATTAGGCAAATCAACTGTTTATTTTAAATTATTTCAACACGAAGCGAAACCGAGTCACATCAGAAATTAGATTCCATTGTCACTGCCTTCAAATTATAACAATGTGTGTTATTATTACAGATGCATGTGCGTATGTTATTACATTGATTGTAATGCATTATTACATGGCATGACAATTAATTTAATAAAACTCGATAATACGGTTTGACAGTTCAAACAAAAACTGATTTGATTGAAGCTTATTTAAGCCCGGTCAAAAATTAATTTAGATAATTTAGTTTCAAATTAATGTAAAAAAAGCGTGACGGCCAGTATAGTATTTTCATTTAAATTTAAAATGTTTTATTTTTGGATTGATTGTTGATATTGTAGATTTTATTTCGTGATAGGAGGAAATGATTTTTTATTTATTTAATACATGTTTGCAAAATAATAATGCATGAACGCTGTGGGCCAAATTAAAGCAGCGCCATTATTAAAATGTATTTTGTTGTACAACCAAGTTTAATAAATTTTTAATATATACGGACGAGGACTATCCTGCCTTAAAATATAAAATTGGTTTTTAAATAGTACAGGGTAACACAAACTGATCATAGAATTTTTTTTAATTCTTAAAAACTGGTCCAACAACAAAATACCGAACATCCTTTAAGGAATAAATAAGAAATTACTTGTTCACAAGGCATTCACCGAATACTGCTCATGTTTGAAATACCGATAACCTTAAACCCAGGCTACAATAAGGGTTCTAAAATCTATCTCTATATGCCTAAAAAGTATTGATATTTTACATAATTAATTTACCCTAATATGAGGCCTTTAAACTACAAACAAAAAAACAAATGAAGTTTATTTGGAAACTGGCAAAAATTCATTTTCATTATTTATTTTAGCTTGTACACGTAGCTAAAATAAATACATGTCCAGCATTCGAAATTCTGATTCAAATTCGAGAGTTATTTGTTTTTCTATTTATTTAAATTGGGAGTATAAACAGCTTCTACGTATTAAATTTTAATTTCAGTTTCATATAAATAGGAATGGGATTATCGGAAACTTTGCAATATTTAAAATATTTATTATACTTATTGTTGGTGCGTATGTCGTCAATAAATAAAAGCTATTGTAAAGTTCCTTTGATTGGACCTTTATTGTACTTTTGTGTACTTCTAACTATTTTATTTTGAAATCTAGTTTTAACTTTGTCATTTTTCAGTTAGTCAGGCTCGCCAAGCTAAAATTCTAGTTTCCACTGTGGTTTTTCTTGTGCTAGATATTTTACTTCAGTATAACTATCAATATCTACATTTTTACTGTTTGTTTATTATAATTTGTGATGTTGCCTAGCGTCGACTATTCCTTCAAAGATGAGTTGAGTAAAGCCTGCAAGATATATGTTCTATTACGTTTGTCTTTTTTGCTCTTCGGGTTGCATTTTTCTTTTAATTTCTTGAAGACAATTTAGACCCTTTTATTGTCTGTCTAGTTACTACTTTATTAGGCCCTTTACATTATTTTTGCTATTTATTTCTTAATTTGTGAAAGAAAAAGTTAAAGCAGTTAAATATTAACAAAAGTTAAAGCCGTTTAATATAAACAAAATAGCATATCGTCGCTTAGTGAGGCGCATTTTAAATTAGTTCTGAGTATTTAGTTGAAGTTGGGGTATTTATTTTGGTTTCAACAGTTTTTCTCTAGAGAGTTTTATTAAATTTGTGTCATAGGCAGTATTTTAACATTTTGAAATTAAGAATTTTGGAAGAGTTGATAGCATTTCTTTCTTTAAAGGTAATGTATTAAAAATATTATTTATTCAAACTTGTTACATAGAAATATTGTTAAAAGACCTGGCAATACAATAACCTAGCTCACTGTTCTTTTGTTCTTTATTTCCAGTGGTGTGCAGTGATTACAATTTTTTTTTTTGAGTGACTATACCTAGCTTATTATCGCGAAGCGCCATTTATGCCTATTTTTCCCCAATCTGAATTCAAATCAGAATTTACCAGTTTCAGTATATGCAGTGAATTTCATAACACCCTGTATGTTTGAGTGTAAATTTTCTATCAATAGTGTGTACTTTAGGAGTTCTAGGTAATCGTTATGATTACGAAGTACGGTCATAGTGAAAAAATCTGAAGAATCATGGATTTATTAGGACTGGATACAGGATGATTTAACATTCTTTGAAGCCAAAACAAACCTTTAGAATGGTTTGCTTAGGTTGGGTTGGGTTGATTTAACATTCTTTGAAGCCAAAACAAACCATTCTAAACGACACTGTAAACACAATTTGTAAACATTGGCCACATCTTATTTTACCTTGTATTTTTGTACAAAAAATACGTTAGAAGCATCACAAGATTTACTAAAAGTAATAAAAGCCCTAAAATATTTTATTTTTCTGCTAAATAATAATAAATTTAAGTTAAAAAGGTTTTATTATTTATAGGTTATGTTATTTCCAAAGGTGTTTATTTAAAGTCGCTCCGAGTCATTTATAAATCAATATAAATCAATACGTCGCACTTTTTATTTTCTAGTTCATTAGACAAAGACGTACGTGTAACCGAGTGTTCAGACCGAGGTTCAGCCGTTTTCCTAAACAACTATCACAGACAGCAATACTTCTGAGCTCCAACACTCCAATGCTATTTTATCTCTTTCTACTACCATTCTTGATTCAGTTACGTAGTAATTCGTAGTATTGTCTATGTTCGTAGTTCGTAAACTGCTCCCCCAAGAGAATATCAAAAACAAAAGCAAACAACAAAATATAAGGCTTCACGTTCGATACGCTCACAGTATACGGACATCGAATCCTTATTATAATAAATCCATGTGAAGAATAGATTTTATGACCTGAGTAGTACTTTTAGTGTCTGAACTCTTTAGTTAGAGAAGTATATAGACAAAGGACACGTGGACATAGGCTGAAAGTAAAGTAATCGTATTTTATCTTTAATACCATTAAGTAAATTAACAACATAAAAACTTTAGT
This sequence comes from Philopedon plagiatum, assembly GCA_963971165.1. Taxonomy (NCBI): domain Eukaryota; kingdom Metazoa; phylum Arthropoda; class Insecta; order Coleoptera; family Curculionidae; genus Philopedon; species Philopedon plagiatum. The sequence continues at coordinate 141,023,321 of OZ020189.1, read as the reverse complement.
GAATATATTTGTTACAGCAAACATAACAATAGATATTTCAACAAAAGCTCGCCTTGGACAACTTTTTTCTTTAAAACAGGGTGGGGCGTAGCGCTAGCACTCATATTGTCAATATAACCGACTTTACCATGCTTCCGTTGCGCTACTGACCGCAATTTATTTTTTTCAATATCAAGGAGGTACGAAATTAGGACCGGATGGGAAATTTGGCGACTTTACATTATAACAAGAATCAATTAAAAATAGTATTGAAATTATTATTATTTGTGTTATCTAAGAGAGCCCACGTAGATTTCAAGCGTAAGTAATAACGTACCGTGGGCGTCTGAAGACAAGGGAAATGTAATCTGTTGACACTGGATTTAAAGAATTAAAGGTTGGAAGGGATAGGGAAAACATCTGCAGGCAATTTGTTCCATAATCTAGAGACGCTAGATATGAATGAGCTAGAGAAGTGGGATGTTCTGGGCTTTTGTAGCTGGACAGTAAAGGGATGTTAACGCACCTTTTGTTGTTCTACTAGGAACAGCCAACGGGGAAATTATAGCGGCTAGTTCTTCAGAGCAAAATCCGTGGAAACATCGGTAGTAAAGGGACTCACCCTAACCATCGTGTGATGAGCGAAACAAGAAAGTTTTCTTGTGAGGAGTAGGTCATTGATGAGCCGAATGATTCTCTTTTGGACAGAATCAAGGATGTTGTGTCGAAGTTGACGCCGCTCCACATATGTGGGAACAGTACTCTATGTTAAGTCTTATTCGGGAAACATAGATAGTGTGCAAGCTGGAAGGGGAGAAGTATTTCCAGGCTCGAAAGAGCAAACCAAGCTTTTTAGCTGCCGATGTGACTATTGAGGTAGGTAATGTGTGTGCCAGCTGAGATCAAGTTGGAAACCCATGCTATCAAGTTCGAAAGTTTCATTGTTCTGTAGGGCTTGGGCATTCATGTGGATGGGGTAAGCGTTGCCAGATTTAGGCGATAAATTGAACACGTTTCTTGGCACGCCATCAGTCTAAGATTAATCGAATATCTTGGAAAAGGGATAGGTGCATACACTGTAAAAAAAAATGATTAAATTTTAAATCAAATTCAACCCAATTTTGACTAAATCCAGGTCCACGCCAGATTGATTGAAAAAATTAACACTGCATATTGATTAAATCGAAGGATCTGTGATTAAATTTTCTTATTCAAAATTGATTAACCTAGCAATTAATTCTGATTACATCTAAATCAATTTTTATTAAAATTTTCTTCCATAATGATTAAATTTCCATAATACTCTAATCATTTTTTATTAAATCTTAAATCCAATGTGATTGATATGCAATCATCAGTAGCACCGCCCTTCCCCTCTCCGCCCTATAAAGTACCTGATTAGGGCGTCGATTTTATTTATTAAATGACAATACTATAATACATAAGAAAAGGGAACACATTAAAGAACAAACAGATGAAATTATATAAAAGATAGGTAATGCAAATTCCCAAAGCATGGGAATTGTCTGTCCCATATCATAAACAAAAATCCGGGGAGGTGAGGCGTGGACCTGGATTTAGTCAAAATTGGGTTGAATTTGATTTAAAATTTAATAATTTTTTTTTACAGTGTAAAAGTTGAAAATAATTATATGAAGTAAAAACACGAAAATTATTTACTCATCTGTAAATAAATACATAAAACACTAATGAAGACCTGGCATGACAAATCTTTTCTTTGAAAATACATAGAAAATAACTTACATTGGTGCATGAGTTCCCCCAAGGGATTGGATTCAAGATCTGAGATTTTTGCGTATTTCTTTTGTTTTTGAAACATAATTTCACCAACATGATGTAACAACAAAGTTTTTAAAAGAATATTCGTAAAATTTTAGAACAGGTTGACCACTTCATTCGTTATAACCTCACATTGCACATTGCACTACCACCGAAACCGCCATACCTACTGCCGATTAAATGGAATTTTTGCAGATTGCAGCGGGGTGGATGGATATCGGTACTCCCTTGTGATTAAAAGGTTGCGCACTGCGCATGTGTTGGCGGCTTGGTTTAGAAGTTTGAGTATTTTTTAGTCAGTAGGTGATTGATACTGATTATTGTGATTATTTTAACAAGGAAATATGATTTAAAATGTTTGTCTTTTTTATGCATTTGATCAGTATCGATTTAAAGTAATCGAGAATGAGTAATTTGTTTGAATCATAACGAAGATTATGAAACTGATTTAGAAAATAATTACAAATTAAATCAAAAAATTTAATCCGGCCAATAAAATCAGACATCTCTTGTGGTTAATCAACTGGATTTTTTACTGTGTAGATCTGCGTCTATTATATTATCTTTGTAAATTGTAAACGTGAAATAATGAACTAAATGCCACAAAATAAACAATTCTATTCTGACTTATGTTAAAACTAGAACCTCGAGTACAATAGAAGGTAATTTAGATCTTCGTCCAACCAAAAGTTCAATCATACTACGAGAAATAAATCTCTTTACACCCTTAAAGAACCCGATTCAAATAGTTTACTGCGAAACCGCACATAAATATGAATATGTTCATTTAGTCGGCCACACCTTTATCAATCAAATCTAAAAGCTATTGACGTTCTTAAGGTAAACGGAAAAATTCAATTCGGGCGTTTCTTTATCGCCGTTGACCCAATATTGGATAAACGCTTGATAAGACTAAACCCCAATATTCGAAACATTTTAGGGATTTCATCCGCGTGTAGTTTTCCCAGGTCTGCAAGTTAAGCTAATCCCGAATCAAAATAGAGCCTCGATTCAGGCCAGAAGAAAGAAAATACAAGAGTGAAAAACCAAAACGGGCAAACTGAATTTCCAATGTAATCGTCCCGTTGTTCGTTTAAAACAAGAAGGTTATATCAATAAGATAAAATAATAGCATATGGTTGGTAGTCGAACACAAGTTATAGTTAAAATTAAAGACATTAAAATCAATTGTTTAATATTAGTTGGTGAAAAATCCGCCCAAAATTTATATTTCAGAAAAAAATTTGCAAATGGCACGGAACTTCCTTCGCGGAATGAATTTTCAGTTTATTGAAATATAAAAATGTCAGTAACACGTCAAATTAAGTAGTCAGTTCTCCCAATATACATTAACTAGTCAGTTCTTATTAGTCAAATTGTTTCTTTAGGTGCTATTACAATAATCAAACACATACGTGGTAAAAATAATAGATATACATATTTTTATTTTATTTCCCGACGTATAAAATTTTCATATTCCATGTAAAAGCCCTGACTCCCTATAAAACATTTCTTTTGAGCCAATGTTGTAGGCTTTAAAAAATAATAATTAAATTTTAATTTAAAAAGTTAACTCTGGTTATTGATTGAAAAGACCTGTGATTAAATTTTCTTATTCAAAAAATTGATTAAATTAACAGTTAATTATGGTTAATTATTATTATTATTATTATTATTTATTCCTAATATTTTTTATTTTGTTTCAGGTTTGTCCATGCCAAATCAATAGATAAAATTAAGCTGCTTCTTCCAGTTTCCCAAAAGCCTGGATGTTGTTTGTCTTCTACTACTTTCCTCAAAAAAAAAACACACACATACACTCATTCACAGGTAGGAAGGAAAGCATCCAAGTTAATTTGATTTTTACTTAAAATATTATTCATATATCAAAACACTAAAAACAGCCCAACTTCACAATAAAAACGAAAATGAACAATAACATTAGTGAAGTACGATTTGCTCTTCGCAGCAACAAAAATTTAAATTTTGAATATCAGAAATAATCACTGCCCAATGTGAATTTTAAGTGGCAGCTCAGTATATATAATATAATTTGAATTTTTATGTATAGGTTACAGCACGAGAACTTTGAATTTTACCGGGTAAATTTCGCGTAGGTGGTTTTTCGAAAACTTTGGCTCCTAGAATGTTCGAGACTTAATAATTTGACGATAAAGGCCCGAGACCAAAAGTCGAGGGTTTTTATCGCAAATTATTAAGTCGAGAACATTTGGTTAAAAGCAAGAGCTTAAGAAAAATATACCTATGTATAAAATCAGCGTTTTACATACAGGGCGAACACACAATAATTTAAAATAGTTTCATGTAATGTTCGGCTAATTTAATTAGTTTTTTTTTTGAAATTAGAACTTTCCGATAATACAAATTGCCCAAACCGTGTCATTATGTATTTGTTTAGTTTGTTGTAATTGCCGTATACCATGGTTACCCAGCATACTTGACACTGCACGGCCTATTTACACAATTTCTGCTTTGATTTAGCTCTGACAAGGAATTTAAATGTATAAATATTGCAAAAATTAGTGTTTTAGGGGTTTTATAAAGAAAAAAAGTTATTGAAAATTATTATTTATCTTAATTAAAAGTATGTGACATCATTTTTTTTATAGACATAAGCTAGTTTAAGTATAGCGTTTTGATTTCCTAAGCTAGAGGAATTTATTCGCTGTTAAAATGCTTGGTCCCTTTTACCCAGTATAAAAATTTGTGATTGGTGAATATGTGTAAAATTAAATGCAGAAAACTGATTTGTTGAATGACAATCACATGGCAAAATGGTAAATAATCGATTATAAAAATAATTCGTGACCTAAAAATCCGATTTTTAAAATATTACGATTTTATCCGCCGCTATTGTTGATTAGTGTTAACAATACAAACTGACTGATGGCCTATCCAGACTTATAATAGGTACCTGTATAAAAGATGGTATGACTCCCTTGAAAAACACACCTTAATTTGTACTGTAAAACCGATTTACCAAAGGTGTCTAATCCACAACACGATCTAGAGAGTTTCGTGTAGTATTAGATCAGATTTAAAATTCAACCAAATGTTATTTGGACATGTAAGGCATCTTCTAATTAGAATTTAACCGCAGATAAGATCTTTAACATCATTTCGTCTCGAGTTTTATAAAGTGAAATGACAGATCCATTTAAAGCACGTCATGCTCTCTCTTGTACGCGGTCCAACTCGGTAACTTTTATTTTTGATACCCATCTGCAAGTACAAATTATAAAATGTTTATAAAAAGTCGTTCAGATCAACAGACAGGTGCACACACGAGCTTGGTCTTCTTCGCAAAAAAAATTGCCAGCGTAGCGTTTCGTTCTAGAGAAATTTACACAACCTTACGTATGTATTTTTGTAGGTTGTATTTTTAGAGGAATAATTTTATATGTGATATTAATTTTAATTCATCTGTTGAATTGACGGGATTTCAAAATATTTTCATTGGCTTGATATCGAATAAACAGGCTAGTTCTTTTAACATTCGTATCCAAGGGATTTTTGAATACGTATCCTTACAACACTATTGTTTAAGCAAAAAAAATTCTTAAACAATTTTTTATGGAATTTCAAGTAGAACTCACTATGTTTGAAAATTTAGTATAAAAAATAATTTATGAAAGTGATGCTGACCGGTTGATTGCACAGTCAGCTTCAGATTGCACAATTGAAGAGAACAATGTGAACTCTTTTCGTCATGTAATGTTGTGGCAGAAGATATTGGCGTTCTTGTCTTATTAATGTCTTTATCATCAGATGATAACTAAATATATTTTTTAAAACCATAAAAAAATAGTGTGTTAGAGAGGATTTACCCGGGTTTGCCAAGTTTAACTTGAAAAAATTTTCATACGTGAGAAAAGAACTTCTTTTGTTTAGTCATGCCTTCACAGGATGTGACACTGCATCTGCTTTTTATGGGAAGGGTAAAAATCAATTTGGAAATTTTTTTAACGGTGACAAAAAGATGCATCAAGCAGCAGCCACGTTTATGAACGAAAATCAAAGTAAATTACAACTAACTGTTTCATGCTGCCATAAAATGTATTCTTGCACTCTACGACGCAAAGACAGATAAATATTTAAATGAATTAGCACTTAAACCATTTATCACTTTAGTCTCTAAAAATAAAGGTGCACAACTTTGCTCGCTACCACGAAGATGCGGCCAAGCAACATTTCAGAGGAGTACTTGCAAGTTCAGCAGTGGAAAAGTAATTCGTCAATGTTCCCCGAGCAATGGGGGTGGCAGAAAGATAGTTTTCTATTGCCCATTGGCATGACGCAGTCCGCAGCACCGGACAATATCTTGAAAATCACTTTTTGCTCTTGCAGAACTGCATGCGGTCCTGCATGTGACTGTAAAAAGAGTGGTCTTTATTGCTCACCTGTAGTGTTGGGCATAATCGATATATTTCAATAATAGAATGATCGAAATAATCGCTTTTAATAATCGAATGATCACTCGAATACTCGAGTATATATTATATGAAATAATCATTTGAACGGTCAATCATGAGGGATGCGTAGAATTCAGAATGGTATTTTATTATTTCGAATTTAATTTTGTTTCGATACATTAATAATATTAACAACGCATGACCACAGAATTTCTAAACCATTCAGAAGCGAAATAGTTTGTCGGTACCTTTGAAGTCAATGGGCCGTTTGCAGTGACCTTGTATCATGTTCAGTGACACTATTGTCTCTTATTACACTCGGAGAAAATCTTCAAAAATTGAAATATGTATTTCTACCTTTAATACACTTACAAAACATACATTTACATGCGGCAAGACGTGCAAGCATGAATATAATTGAAACAATATCAAAATTACGTCAGGTTATACGAGAAGTGCCGAAAATACGCAATTTTACTTAACTTTTGGAAAATAGCAAAATTTAAAACTTATTAATCAAAACTCAACACAAATAGCTAACACTGCAGTTACAATCGACCTAACTATAGCCAGCCGCTGGCGTCATGGACCATGTGCTTCTGACTAATTTGTCACTTAAAAGATAGCCGCTTTGGACATGCGCCCTCAAAATCGGGTCCTGTCAATATACGCTTTCTTCGCTTCTGTGTAGATCGGAATTCTGTGACATAACATAATACTAGCCTTCATGTTCAGACTACCAATACATATTTTAACAAAGTTGTTGGTTGCATAAGATGACTTACGGTCCTTAGAGATTGTCCGCTGTCCGCTTAAATGCCTGGGGGGATTCACGATTAACGTCGGGCGCGTTCTGGCAATATTTGCATCTTTCTTTATGTGGTGATCTTAAAAAAGACCGAACGATTGAAGAGCGCGCCCGAGCTTCTATCGTGAACGCTTCAGAGTCATGGTTATTAAAACAAAACACATCTATAATCGTTTCGAATCGAACGATCTCTTGGTTGCAATCATCGAATTATCGATTATTTGGCCATAATCGAAATATTTCGATTATATCATTCATAATCGCCCAACGCTGGTCACCTGCATGTATTGTTTGCAGTGGAAACGACTGCACTAATCGGTGGCGAGTTTGCTCGTCATGATACAACTTGGTGACTCTGAATAACTTTACGCAGATCGCACGGTCTTGCACCGGCGACGCATCTTTCAAATGTCTGCTTTATCAACTGTCGATGGTAAGTTCTGTGCCTACCATGGTTGCAACGGGTAACGGGGGATCAGAGTTCGATTCCGGAGAGGGAGCCTGAGAAACGGCAACCACATCCAAGAAAGGCAGCAGGCCCGCAAATTACCCAATCCCGGCACGGAGAGGTAATGATATAACGATTATCCGAGGGCCCGTAATTTCAGCTCCAGTAGCGTAAATTATAGTTGTTGCTGTTAAAAAGCTCGTAGTCTTATCTGCCCCATCAATTATATTTCTGATTTTAAATAATTTATTACAACAAACATTAAAAAAAATCATCAAAATCGGATCTGTCTTGGGGGGTTTAGAAGTTTTAATGATTTTTCCGCTTCACTGAATCGATTAATTCGATCAATAATTTTTTTTATGTAACATGTCACCATAAGAAATAATCTTATTGTTACCTTTGTAGTAAAATCCCTTTAAAATGCACTTATTTTGAAAATGCATAAGATTAACAAATACTAATATACCAAAAAACACCGACGACATAGTATAGCCATTAATTTACCGTGAAAAGGCAACACTTGACAAATAATTAACACTTAAAAGAGTTTCAATAACAAATTAAACACAAAATTCCGCGGTATTGTGTTACTACCCGCACTATTAAAAACTGAAAACTACTGTTTTTGTTACTTTTAAAGTAAAATCTCTGTAGAGTAAGGAACACACTTATACAACGCCAAAAAAAAAACAGTAGATATAGCTATTAATAATTAAAAAACGCTCCACTAACTAATTAAATACAATGCTTAAACGAGTCCACGATATTTTTACTATCAGCACTATTGAAAAACTGAAAACTAAAAATTTATTTATTTATTACACAGCACAATTCTCTTAGGATACGCCCAGATTTAATTTTATTTTCTTTGTTAAACAGGTTATTTGACATTCGTGACAAAGTAAAGGCAACCCATAAAACTTTTAAGAATTTTGAAATTAGAAATTGTGTCAGATTATGGTATCAGTGATAGTGGAGAATCGATTTTGGTTAACTGTTGCTAAATTAAATAAATGTTGTTCATTTTAATATTTATTAATAAGTGGCCGTAGAAAAATAGTGTATGCAGCTCTCATGTAATGGTCATTAAAACAATCGTTGCATAAAATTCTGTCATTTTCATAAACAAAATATACTAGATGTTTTATGTTAAAAATTAATATTTTTTTAACATTTTTTAAATAAACTCAGAAAAAATCCTGTGCAAGAGAATCCTAAAAGTTTTCTTTCAGGGTACTGGATTTATGTGTAATATTGCCCCTTGTTGGGCGCCATGTAATGAGTAATTTATTTTTTCATTACCGTCAAAGTTATGATATAATATTATTTAAATATATTAAAGTTACCTTAACAGTTTGTAATAAAAAAAAGGAAGACCTATACAATCTGCATAAGCGACTGGCGTGTTATTTTAAAAATTCGGACTGGTATTTTTTCCTTGGTATTTAATTTCGCAGAACCTCTATTGTGTGCCAAGTAATTAGTAGGGTATTTTTTCATAACTGACTTGTTTACGAATACTTTTATAAAATATATTACTTAAGATAACTTCAGTATACACCACAAGAAATAATAATTTTATTTGATAGCCGGAAGCATCACAAAATTCTTTTGGTTTTACCTAATAATATTAACTATATACCAGTAAACCCATCTTAACCCGTCTTTTTCGGATTTCCTAGGATAAGGGCATCTTCCCAGATAGCTGGAAGGCTGCTCGTGTGCAGCCTGTCCCGAAGAAAGGTCCATCCAATTATAGACCAATCTCTCTTCTGTCTGTTGTCAGCAAAGTTCTGGAGTCATCAACTTGGAAATTCTCAAATATCTAGAAAAACAGTACGGATTTTGTCACCAAAAATTCATAACTGATCTCCTTACCTTTGTCAGATATAACTGAAACAAGTCTCTTGAATTTCATGGCGAATCTCAGATTGTTGCTCTTGATATATCCAAGGTTTTTGACCAAATATGGCATGCCGCACTCCTCAACAAACTACCTTTATACGGCCTCCCAAACTATGTACCTGGATCGGTAGCTTTCTCTCTACTCGGCGCATTTCTCTTGTAGACGGTCCCTCATCTAACTTCCATCCTATCAATGCTGGCGTACCCCAAGGTTCGGTCTCTACCCTATTTCTTCTTCACATTAATGACCTGCTCTCTTCAACTGCCAATCCCATCCACAGTTATGGTACTCTTCATTCCAACATTGATTTTTCCAGACAAGTCTCGAATCAAGAGCTGAATAATACACGCAGATCTATGCACCTATCCCTTTCCCAAGATCTTCAATTAATCTTAGACTAGGGTACCAAGAACCTTGTTCAGTTCAACGCCTGAAAAACCCAGTCTTGCTCCAGGTCACGCAAAAAATCCGGTGATACTTACCCCATCCACATGAATGGCCAAGCCTTACAGAACAAGGAAACGTTTGATCTTGCTGGCGTCGCGTTCGAACATGATCTCAGCTGGCACAAACACATTACTTCAGTAGCCACATTAGCAGCTAAAAAGCTTGTTTTTTTCTAGCCAGAAAATACCCAATCTAGAGTACTGCTCCCACATCTGGGGACCGGCATCACCTTCGACACTTAACATCCTCTCCATTCTCTCGCTCATCGCCGCGCTGTTGGGGATTTATCACTTTTCTACCGATGCACAGTGATTCAGATTTGTAAATTTCTGCACAAAACCTATTTGAGCATAAACCTAACGATATTTTTAGATAAATGTAAACTAGGTTAAAACTAGGTTAAAATAAAATAATCTGTTGGAACAAACAATTGAAATATTTGTGGGATTTCTGGGTCGTCGGTTGTCTCTTACTCTTGACGTTTCCCAACACGAGCGGTTCCCATCTTCAGAACGTGCGTTCAGTTTAACGGTTCGCGAGTAGTTGACTTACCATGATATTTATGATTTTCTTTTCTTGTCGTGGTTACTGGTGTTTGCTCGAGTATGTTATTCTATTATATTATTGTTATAGTGTTATTCCTTTATATACAAAATAATAGTATATATTATTCTCTGTCTTATCCTGAAAAAGACGCTGAAAGTCCAGTAAAATCATGGATTTATTAGGACTGGATACGGAATGAGTTCACATTCTTTGAAGCCAAAACAAACCATTCTAAACGACACTGTAAACACAATTTGTAAACATTGGCCACATCCTATTTTACCTTGTATTTTTGTACAAAAAATACGTTAGAAGCATCACAAGATTTACTAAAAGTAATAAAAGCCCTAAAATATTTTATTTTTCTGCTAAATAATAATAAATTTAAGTTAAAAAGGTTTTATTATTTATAGGTTATGTTATTTCTGAAGGTGTTTATTTAAAGTCGCTCCGAGTTATTTATAAATCTATATAAATTTATACGTCGCACTTTTTCTTTTCTAGTTCATTAGACAAAGACGTACGTGTAACCGAGTATTCAGACCGAGGTTCAGCCGTGTTCCTAAACAACCATAACAGACAGCAACACTTCTGAGCTCCAACACTCCAATGCTATTTTATCTCTTTCTACTACCATTCTTGATTCAATTACGTAGTAATTCGTAGTCTTGTCTATGTTCGTAGTTTGTAAACTGCTCTCCCAAGAGAATAACAAACAACAAAATATAAGGCTTCACGTTCGATACGCTCACAGTATACGGATATCGAATCCTTATTATAATAAATCCATGAGTAAAATACATTTTTAGACAAATTTATCTCAAATAGGCAGACGCAAAGTCTAGCTCACAAAAGTTAGCACATTATCATCACAAAAAATTAAATACTTTAACAGATCCCGACAACAAACATTTTTATATATTGTGGTTGACTACTCAAACTATTCATCAGCCCCAAACTCCAATCAAACCACATGAAATGCTTTTTCCAAATTCCAAAATAAATGAATAGAAATCTTTGGTAGAAGTTAATTTCGAGAGCGAAGCGTTTAAGTTATAGTATTGGCAAATATCTTTGCTATTAGTAAAGATAGAAGCACTAAATTTTAGGTATATCTTATAGATTAATAAATCTACTTTCTTATGTAATTTAACTTTTTCAATTCCCTGGAGGGGCGACCCTAGGGAATTGAGGTCAAAATTTTGAAATGCAACCCTATGCCGTGTCATTTTAGAGGTCTTCAAAAAAGAAACATTTTACCGCAAACCCGAGATTTGTATTCTAAATGGCAAGCCTTTAAAAATTAAAAATCGTGAAACAAATTTAAATACCTTTATTTCTCTTATCATTTTAAAAGTTGTTAAAAATGACCACCACGAGCTTCTCGGCAGTAATAAAAGCGATTTAGGAACTCACTTCTCACATTATCTCACATATCCGAGAATGGCAGGTGTTATTTCTTGGCAGAGTTCTAAAATCGACTTTATTACTGCCAAGAAGTTCACGGTGGTCATTTTGAACAACTTTTAAAGTAATAAGAGAAATAAAGGTACTTACTTTTTTGTTTTTTTTTACGATTTTTAATTTTTATGGGCTTTAAAAAAGGAATTCAGATACGGACCTCGGGTTGGCGGTAAAATGTTTCTTTTTTTAAGACCTTTAAAATAAGTTACTGGACGGCATAGGATTGCATTTAAATATTTCGACCTCATCTCCCTAGCGTCACCCCTCAAGGGGGTTGAAAAAATTAAATTACATAAAAATTTGGTGTCTCTATCTTTACTAACAGCAAAGATATTTGCCCATACTAAAACTTTTCGCACACCCTGTAAACACCACGCTTTCGAAATTAACTTCTACGTCACAACCAATAGTATCACGTTTTGCAAGATTTTAGTTTTGTATGAAAATTTGTAGTGGAAAATAATTTTTTTTTGTTAATAAAAACTAAAGTAAATGAATAACAGCAACCGCCATAAACATTTAATTTATGTAGAGGATACAAAAAAAAAATCAAGTTTATTTGATTGAACAAAAAGTGACCACAACTTTCGCGGGTGGCTGTGGGCAGCCCCGTGAGTGCGTGTCGCGGCGTCTTCCCGGCGGTGGTGGCGTCTCCCCGCCGCCGCCTGAGCTTACGTAATTAGGCGGCCCGGCGGCGCTGGGGGTGCGCGCCCGCGCAACGCCCGCCTCCCCCTGCTCCCGCGTCTCTCTGCGCCCCGCGCCTCGACGCGCCGCGCTTCTCTCGCGACCGCCAGTCCCTTGCTATCGCCTGACCGCTTAGCTTGCCCGCCGAAGCTTTCTCAGAAACGTTGTGTCTGTTTCGAGGCGCGCACACACATCCACTCTCTCTCTTGGAAATTTGTCGGAATCTTAAAAAATCCACTTTCGCACGACGACGACACTGCGTAGGCGTTTTTGAACATCTGCTGGAAAATTGCCCAGGCCGCGCGCCAGTGGAGGGAAAACGTGGTGCGATCCTCTTTGACGGGAGCCGGTAGTTTTTGAAAGCTTGTTGTGCAAACTGTTTTTTGACTTTTTGGGATTTTTTAAACTCCGCAGGTCAGCCTATTCTCTTCTTGGACCGTCAACTGATTTTTCTAATGTGAGTTCTGCATGGTCCGTAACGTATTTGTCACTTTTTTCTAAATTGCATGCCCAAATATTCCCGCGTCAATTTTTAATTCTTAGTGTTTACATACTATAATAAAAATGGACAACGCTGTCTTCCAAAAAAAAAATATATATTTTTCTTTTTGTAACAATCTAAGGAATAAATATCCCCCCGTCTAAAAACATCACGTCTGTTTTTTTAGTTGAAATGAAAAAACAATGTTAAGATTTGCTTTCTGGCCCCTTGATGGGCGCCAAGCAATTATATAGTAACTTATTCATAATTGTCGAATGTATGATATACCATTAATAAGTCGTAATAATTTTTGAATAAAAAGTAAAAAGCGTATATTGCGCTCATCGTAGTAACTTAAATAATTAAGATGTTTTGAAGTACAGAAATTGGGACATTTATATTTTGGGTCCATATGAGCCACTTGTTCAAAGGTGCGTGTTAAAATCTTCCCAGGTTTAATTTAGTCGATAAAAGTATTTACACACCCCTATTCTATCCGCTAATAGATGACCTTTATTACAATAATTGGCCAAACATCATGGTGAAAATATTAAAATGATTATGTGATGTATGTATGTAACAAAATAGATCAACCAAAACATCACCGACATATTTTTTTGAATCGTCATACACAAACCTGTAATTTGTGAGACCGCCGCCGCTAATATTTGGATTAGTTCCCAACAAAGACCTATAAATATGGAAATTATGCATTAAAGCCTATATATAATATGACTCATATTTTTAAAGCTAAAATAAATCAAAGTTTTTGATACGATACATGCAAAACCACAAAAATAGACAATAGATTTAGTACATTTTAAGAGACTAGAGAGTACCTTTTACTCGAGATGCCGCAAAACAACATGCGAGACATAGACTACTTTTTGGCACTTTTTATTTCACAAGACTTTCTTTTTATTTTCTTACATTAAAAAGAAAAAATGCAATAGATTGATTTTTCTTCTATGAAACAGCAACGCTATAAGTAATTTACCTTTTTAAAGTCTTTAAAATTTTAAAAGTTCTATGGAAAAATGCTGCCTGAAATCACATGATAATGTTTTCCATTATTAAAGCGTATGTATGTACAGTCGGGGTGAAAAAATTGTAAATCTAATGACAAGTCTAAACGTTTATTAATGTTTTTTTGAATTTTTTTATGGAATTTGCACGTAGACTGTGAATTAGTTGTACGATTTTTTCTCACGGGTGTATCTCCAAAAAAAGATTAATAATATATATTATATAATATAGTGTAGCACTACGGGCCTTAAAGACCCATCGCTAATATATATTATACAATAATTTATTAAACTCCGGCGGTTTTGTTTTAATACATATTAGATTATTAGGTATTACTTCAGTGGAATTTTGTACTCTTTAAAAGGATAGGTATATTATGTAAATTATATAATAAACTTCAGAAAGTAGCTGAATTACTGCATAACCACCGGCAGAGGCGACTGAGAACATTATTACTTCTTTAGAAACAACTGACATTACTGACGTTGGTTAATAATCTTAAATAGTATACCAACAAAGTCAAAATTACCAAATTGTGATACTTTTAATCATACTACAATAATTAGAAAAAAAGTGTTTCGTGGCTAGATGAAAAAGTACTAATTGTGTTCTTAAAAGGTTCAAAAATGTTACCATTTCGTAAAGATACCTATTACTAAAAGCTTGTTCTGTAAAGCATTTATGTCCGTTCGTACCATAGTCAATTAAGCCGCCTTAGATTTGAACTGCTCGAATGACCTACAAACTGTCTAAGGTAAGGCATCAGGCTTAGCTTAGGTACGGTGGCATTACAGACTAAGCGAGGCTCAAGTTTCAGGCTTAACAGACTAAGAGCCATTCAAAAGGAATTTTTGGATATTTCAAGATAGCTTTCTTATAGTGTGGATTTAGTTTCTTAAAACCAAATCCACAGATTTTTTTTATACAATTTAGAAAAATTTAAAGTGTATTTTTGTCTGTCATTATTAACAATCTGAACTAACCAAGTACTTACAGTCCTCGTCATGGATCCATGAATTTTAATCTTAGTCAATTAAAACACTTTCGAATCAGTTTTTAAAACAATTACTCAGAATTGATTACGGTATATATAAGTTGACATTATTTTTTGTGTAAGACAGCAAAAGCCTCATTAAAAATCATACCAAAGAATTACTAAAAGGACCGCCCTTATATATATATATATATATATATATATATATATATATATATATATATATATATATATATATATATATATATATATATATATATATATATATATATATTGTCGCGCTAGGGGTCGTCGGGGTTGATAAAATGGGCTGCGGTTTACCAAAACACTTATATTGATATCAGGTACAAGCACAATAATACACTTACGTCACTAAGTTGGGTAGCGTAGGGGGCAGCTTCTAGCCGAGTACTTTGTCAGCCTAAAGGGCTGGCGCTATTCGTACTATGCGTACTATTCGTGCGGCACCACAGTGACGCCTCCCCGTCGGGACACGACGCCCTCCCCGTCGGGACACGACGCCCTCTTTTGCATCTCGCTGGTACGCTTTTTATATGAACCCCTCAAGAACAGTTTATACAAACAGTTCAAACTGGTCAGGGTTCATAAAATAAAGGCGAGGCCAGCGATATGCAATTGCAGCACGTAGAGTGGTTTCCGAAATGTTAAATAAATAATATCAAAAATGTATAGAAATTTGGAAAAAATGATGAATATCTGGGGAAATATGACATTTCCCCCGCGCCTGTAAAAGCTAGCCCCTAGCTTTAAAAATTTACACAATACATATATACAAAATATCACATATTTACAAAATAAAACGGAGATAAACAAAATATACAATAAACAAACATAAAAACAATATTACAAACACAAACAATTGGAGCTCGCAGGCTCGGTACACTCCGTATTTATTTGGGTGAAATGAGGAATGGTAAAACTAGCTTAAAAATGAAGAATAAAAATGGTTACTGTCCTGGTAGTCTGGTTCACATTTACACACCTTCTTTACAAAGTTCTATTATTAGGGAGTTCCAACACGTTACTGATCGAATAGCCTACACACCGACAAAACCCGACACATCCTAGGCGTTGAGGCTCCTTGTCATCTGCTTCTTGCTCAGACGCAGCGGTCACGGTTCCTGTGTCCTGGGGGTGGGATCGGCTAGTTTTGTTGCCGACTCCCAGTGCAGCAGGGGTCTCCCTCCTCCAAAGAGTTCGGCCACCTGGACTTTGGGTGCCGTTACTAAGCCGTGATTGACGGGAACTTTGCAGGGCTAATCCTAAGGGTAGTTGTGATCAACCAGTGTCGTCACGGCTCGTTGTGCAGAAGTTCGGCGTTTTTGAGGGAAGACCAGGCTGGCGAGCCATGGTGGACCGTGCGTGGCTGATGCATGACGCTGGCTCTGTGGATGCGAGCGGCGACTGGCCTTTGGGTTTTTGGTGTGTTTTGTGGCTCTCGATCCAGGTCGTGTGGTCTCCCAATGGTACATGGAAAAAAAAGACTACCGGCAGTTAAAAGGAAAAAAACAGTTTATAAATAATGAAAAATAATGAAAACCTACATGATACTATGATGTTTAAGTAAAAGTAGACAGGCTAAGAACATTCACCCGGTTTTTACATAGAACTTTTATTGGTGTCTAAGTATTACTCTTTTGGAGACAGAGAGACATCGGTCTCTAATTCATCAGGGAAAAACAAAATTATACACATTTACATAACAATTTAAAACCCAAATATAGCGTAATCACATCATCAAATATTTACCATATTTACCATCCTATTTGTTCATCAATAAAGTCACATAAACTTCAAATACAATTTGCATATAACTCTTAATATTTCACATAAGTCACATAAACTTCAAATGCTACTTGCATATAACTCTTAATATTTCGCATAGGCAGACATTCAACCCTATATGAAGGTCATCTTCCATGTCTCCCTATACTCACAATATATGACTCTTAGTCATTTAAATAACGGTATACATACCACCATCGAGTAGGCGAACATTCAACTCTATATGAAGGTCCTCTTCCGTGTTCCCCTACTCGGAAAACATGACTTTTAGTCATTTAAATAAATAATCATAACACATAATACATATCACCATCAAATAGGCGGACATTCAACTCCGTGTTCAAAGTCATCCTCCATGTCCCCCTATTTGGAAAACATATGACTTTCAGTCATATAAACAAATAAACACCCGATTACAAAATGCATATGGTAATCATTATTGTACGCTATATTTAAATTTACTTAATAATAATAATATTCGACTTAAAAGTATAAAAGAAGTTGGATTTATAAAAAAATTCTGACCCTGATTTATTTTTCAATGTCTCAGTCATAAAATACACCCTTGTTTTTGTTTAACTTATTTTCATTAGACACCGTATATTACAATTTAACTTTAACAACAATAACTGGGTGAATGGCATTATATAACAATTGTTTACTTTTCTGCTGATTAAATAAAATAATGAACTGTCTACCTTTACCTTCGTGATTTATTTATAGTAATGAACTTGATCAAATTTATACGTGATGATATGTTTGTTTATTATAAACGCAAAAAATAAAAAATAGTATTCTAAATGATTGCACTGACAATCTAAAATTTACTACCGTAATTCATAAATAAGCATATAGTACAAATACGTAAAATATTCTTAAAATTTCCCAAGCATAAAACACTCAAACCAATACATTTTGGGTATACCCTCTTTCATACTAACACAAAACACACATTTAAATACTAACCATTTGTTTGTACCCAACTATAAAAACAAATTTGAAAACTTTATAATTATAATTTTTAAAATTGAATTCATAAAAAAAATTGAAAAAATAAAATTCAGTCAAGAATAGCTTGTTCTTTCTTACCATCTTACCATACATCAATTCCCAAAATTCTTTTATCCAGTTGAGCTCCCTTATATATTTTTGAAATTAAATAGATTATTCTTGTTCTTAATTCTCAAGTCCCTTTTTAAAAGAAAAAGTACCTTACATTTAGCCCAGATTGTATGAATAAAGACCATGTATAAAATACTAAGTATCCCTTTCTTTGATTTCCCAAAAGGGTACTAGTTCCATTTTTTCCACAGCTTTTAAAACTTTCTGAAAAAAAAATCCATTATTTTATTTTTTGGAAGGTCGTCCTATAAAATAAAAAAGAGATTAGTCAGAAAATAAAAAGTAAAAAAGGAACATGCTCCTAAAAACAGGTATAAAGTTTTGTATTTGCTGCCCGTGGTCCTGGTTACCGGCAATGGCGGCTGCTCATTAAACATCAGAGGCGAAATATACATATGTACTGTTATTATATTAAGTATCAAACCTAAAAATGATAATAAAATATAAATATCTCTATGGTACCTTATAAAAATGGCGATAAAAAAAAAGGCAGTACAAATATACCTACAAGATAATAATAATAAAAAAAAAATATTTAAAAAATTGGAAATCTTTCTATTTGAATGGCGCTTAGATATGAAAATATGTTTATAAAAATATCGATACTATTTGTATAACACTTTGTTAATAATATTACATGCTTAATTGATAACATAACAAGCCCGTGAACCTTGTGTATTGAATTTCAAAATACACTTTAAGTTCATGAGCGACGACCTCAATGTCAAAACAAAATATTATATTTCATTGTCGCCAAATAAATTTAAAAATTTCCTTTTTAATCTCAGGGCCCTTAATTGTTGCTCGTTTGAAATAAAAAATTTTACGGGTAGTGTATTTGGTAAACCTAACGATGTGCCGTTATTAACAACCCTCAACTTCTCTTGCCTTTTTCGTTCTCTTTGAATCTTGTTAAGCTTCCTACGGGCCATAAAAATTAAATAAAAGGGATAACAGGAATAAAAGGGTTGAGGGCAGTTTAGTGATTAACCCCAATATATAATAATTCTGGCCTCGCTAGCGTTAACGGGCACGAGGTGGAACTACTTCTATATTTAGCAGTCCATGTAATCTAGTCTCGCCAGCGTTAACGGGCACAAGACAGGACTACAGTAGACGCTTTGAGGTGGGATTTATAGTAAACCTAGCCTCGCCAGCGTTAACGGGCACGAGGTGGGTTTTCCTATAGGTTCTGTTTGGATAATTTTAATCTCGCCAGCGTTAACGGGCACAAGACAAAATTATGTCAAACGTTTTTTGGGATGAGAATGGGGTAGGAAAATTATATAGACGTAAAAAGCACTGTAAAAATTCCCCTTAAAACCACTGTAAAATAAATACCCTTTAAAAACCAATGTAAAAAAAAACCCTGAAAAAAAACAGGGTAAAAATGCCCTTTAAAAAAATCACTGTA
Organism: Philopedon plagiatum; assembly: GCA_963971165.1. Lineage (NCBI taxonomy): Eukaryota > Metazoa > Arthropoda > Insecta > Coleoptera > Curculionidae > Philopedon > Philopedon plagiatum. Next base: position 141,003,960 of record OZ020189.1, on the reverse strand, counting down.
AAAAATAATTTGACAAAAAAAATGCACTATAACGCCCTGCAAAAAAACACTTTAAAAATGCACTGAAAAACACTAAAATGACCTGAAAGAGATAGTAAAAAATTATAAAACACAAAAGGCCCTTGGCAAGTTAGGAAGAACTTACCAACGAGAACGAACCAGGCACCTCCACCAAATGTCGCGCTAGGGGTCGTCGGGGTTGATAAAATGGGCTGCGGTTTACCAAAACACTTATATTGATATCAGGTACAAGCACAATAATACACTTACGTCACTAAGTTGGGTAGCGTAGGGGGCAGCTTCTAGCCGAGTACTTTGTCAGCCTAAAGGGCTGGCGCTATTCGTACTATGCGTACTATTCGTGCGGCACCACAGTGACGCCTCCCCGTCGGGACACGACGCCCTCCCCGTCGGGACACGACGCCCTCTTTTGCATCTCGCTGGTACGCTTTTTATATGAACCCCTCAAGAACAGTTTATACAAACAGTTCAAACTGGTCAGGGTTCATAAAATAAAGGCGAGGCCAGCGATATGCAATTGCAGCACGTAGAGTGGTTTCCGAAATGTTAAATAAATAATATCAAAAATGTATAGAAATTTGGAAAAAATGATGAATATCTGGGGAAATATGACAATATATATATATATATATATATATATATATATATATATATATATATATATATATATATATATATATATATATATATATATATATATATATATAGCTACAATACCTACTGTTCTATCTAGCTATCGATCTGCAATAATTTTCGATTTTTTTTAAATGCATTTATTTTTAAGATACATTTTTTCCCAAATCATCTTTTCCGACAGTAAATTTTTTCGTTAAAACATTTTCTAATAAATATTGTTTAACGACGCCTTTTCAAAAAAAATCATTTTGAAAACGCCAGTTTTCCAGTTTAATGTGTTGACGATATAAATAGTATTGGAGTCACAAAACTGACTAATTTTTTAAATATACTTAATATACTTATCAGATTTAAGAGCTTAGAAAATGCAAATAAAAGACAAAAGAAGTTGAAGGAAACCTACGCACATCTGACCAAACCCTAAAACGGGCAATAAATGCAGATTTGCTGAGGATTGTCCTTTTTTCATTTTTGCCCTGCCTTATTTTCATTTTTGCATTAAACTACTAGGGTTTAAAATTCAGCTTTCGGGAAACTTAAAAGTACTCGTTTTTTGAATGAAATGAATCTAATAAATATAATATACTGTTAAACATTCAATGTTTGCAAAAATGTCAAAAACTTGCTTTTCGATAACTTTCTTACATCCTGCTAAAGTGAACGTTACGTTCTAAACGAACCGATGGGTATAAGGTCTCATTTTGATTCTGGTAAAAACGCTGTCTGTTTTTCCGGGGCCCAGAAATCGCGTTAGTAGGAGGACACCTTCACCTAGACCTAGGCCATAATCAAAATAGTATAATAGTAAAATAGTCCTCCTTATATTTTACTTTTCATTTTACGGTCTTCTTGTAAGCGAAGAAACCAATCTTTGCATTTTCTAATATGTATATACATATTATAGAAAATGGGAAATTTCTTCCTTCTAAATAGGTAATAATATACCAGTAAATGCAAAGATTAACTTCTTCGCTAGTGCAAGACGTAAAATAAAATGAGAATGACTATTTTTTTGATTCTGATCTGAGTACCCTCCTGCTATCGCGATTTGCTGGGCCCTTACCCTTCATCAAGCAGACTTACACCCAGTATGTCTGAAGAACAGACGACATTTTTAACAGAGTCAAAATAAGACTTATATCCGTCGCACAGTGGAACCAGGAATAGGGAAATTGGACAAAAATCTAAAGCTCTACTTTGGATTCATTTGTTGGGTTTGTTTTATATGGTGTCAATGAGATATGGAAAGTGTAGAAAAAATAAATAAAAATCGTAAATCAAACATCAGTACTTAATAATAAAAATAGAAACAAAAATAGAAATTTCAGTCCGAAATATTGTAGAAATAACATAAAAGGTCCATTTTCTAAACAGAACATTTTCAATGTAAATTTGCATAAAGGTTGATTATGGTTATATGGGCAAAAGAGAGCAGTAATACATTATAAAATTAACATAAAAAATGCATTTTTCAAATCTGCTATCCAATTAAGATGACAGAAATGTCATATCCTACACACAAGCATACACGTAGCAACATATCATCCCACACAGATACACACGACATATTATTAGATGCATAAATGTATTTAATTAAGCAGTATGGGCAAAAAATGACCATACTAACATTCCAATATTCCAAATTACAACTGTATTGACCAAAATATAATTGAGATGACAGAAACTGGCCAGTGAAAAACTTCATCACTGCTACTATCAGACTCCTTTTCGCTGTCATGTGAATCTTTTGACAGTAAAAGTTCCGTAGCCTTAGAAGCCTTAAAAGGTCTGAAATATTAAGTAATTTCATCATTTCTTGTAAAAAATTTCTTCCTTTTGGTCCTTCAAGGACTGTTTTTTAATTCTGGTATGGGTGCCCTCCTGCTATCGCGATTTCTGAGCCCTTACCCTTCATCAGGCAGGCTTACACCTAGGGTGTGCCAAAGGAATTTCCCATTTTCTACATATCGTACACAGTGACGGCACCAGCAAAATTTAAATGGGTTGTCACAAACGGGCCAGATATTTTTGGGGTGGGCGGACAAAGGATCAAGGTGTCCAGCTATGTCTGATAATCCGTATTTAGTTTTTTAACATATGTATATTTTTATCACTTCTCTAAACGAAACTTAAAACTTATGAGCCTAGTCATGTGTGTATGTGTAGTGTATTGTTCAAATATTTGTAATTTATGTAGAAAACTGTAATAAGTACTGTTTAGGTACATAAAAAGATAGATGCCACAGACAAAAACTTTCTATGAAGAACAAAATGGGGCACCTTTAGTTCCAGGGTGGGCCAGTTCCCACTCTGCCCCCCCCCCCCTTGGCGCCGTCACTGACCGTAAAGTGGTGCACTTGTACTGTCGAAGAAATTCGACATATTGTTTTGTATTAATAGCCAAGATATTGGAGCAACACTGGGTGAACTAGCTGGCGCAGCCCATTACCCATCCTTCCATCCTTTATGAACCGACGGATATATTGATTCTGGTAAAAATGTCGCTTGTTCTTCAGACACCCTGTGTTTAAGCCTGCCTGATGAAGGGTAAGGGCCCAAAAATCGTGATAGCAGGAGGGCATCCAGACCAGCATCAAAAAATAGTCCACATTTTATTTTATTTTTTATTTTGCAGTCTTGTGCTTGCACTAGCGAAGAAATTAATCATTGCGTTTACTGGTATATTATTACCTATAGATATGGACCGAAGAAGTTTCCCGTTTTCTATATATAAAAGACCGTAACAATTAATATTAAAAATTGGGAATATTAATTTTGACTCTTAAATGAGGTAAAACTTATCGTTAGAATTTACATAGCAAACGCTTCTACTAATTATCTTCTTCCTTGTTAAGTGATACCTCCTTATTTCATACAAAATAAGCTAGATACTCGTCTAAATGGCTTTGTTGCTTGGTTTATTATTAAAATACCTTTTAGCATTTCTCCACTGCGCTATTGTTTCCTAATTTGCACTTTTTACTCTTTAACAAATTACTCGTCTAACTAAACATGGCACATCTCGTTGAAAATAATTTTCTTTCTCCAAAACCTTGATATACACTTTTATTTTACTAAAATTCAGCGAACAAAAGGGGGCTTCTGGTTTTCGTTTTTAAGTTTTTGAGGCCTTGGCAGCGAAGTTTTATAAGTTGTTGCCTCGTTTTTACTCGAGGTTCCCTAAAGGGAACATCTGCAAACACCAGTGATAAATAGGGCCTGAAAAAGTTTGTGATGACTGTTTTGTCTGGTGTATTTTCGCTAAACGAGGTAATTATCTAAATAAAGATGAAACTTAAAAGGAAAATTTACTTGCAAATCGAAATCATTTGTACTTATGTTGAGCATTTGATTGAGTTACAAAGGAATGAAAATAATACTTCTTTAGAAAAGCTTTGTAAATCGACACCAAGACAATTTAGAGGACTGAGCTTTTTACTAAATTACTAAAAGATTAGAATTTTTGTAAATTAAGAAAAAAAGCTTTCTTGTTGGCGACACTTACAGCGGATTGCAGAAAGAAAATTTAATTCGGGGGTACCTAACACCCCCTTAAAATCTTAATACAGTGTTAAACAGGTTCTAAAGCTGAAAATATTTTCAGCACTAGTGCAAAAAAGTGCAACTTTCAGCACGCATATAATTAAGTGCGGAAAGTAGTTACTTCCCGCACTCTCGTAGAAAAAAGGATTTAACATTTGATTTTAATTTAACTAGAAGGCTTAACACAAAAATATTTCTGTCTTCTTGTAGATTCACCGTATTCTAATTTAATATTAATATCTAATTACTGACACTTCCGCCTAGAAAGACTGAAGGCCAATTGGCCAAGGTCAATTGACCCAATACGTCAATGGCCGAATCTATAAATTTGTAAATTGGCACACGTTAAAAAGCCACAAAGATAAAATCACACAAAAAAACGTAGAAATAAATAATATATAAAAGTCAAACCAAAAATATAAGTAGTTAAATCTGCAATGTAAGAAAACCACACCAAAAGAGCAAAAAAGTATTTAAAAGGTACTCTCATAAAGAACATGGAGAAATCTGGTATTCTGCCGATTATTTAACGTTCGGCCAATTAGGAAGTTTCCATTTTTTTCATTTTCTCTTAATAATAGTCCTAAAAATGTAAAAAACATTTGTATTTAATTATCTGTAGAAATAAAAAAGTTATCGTCCTTCAAAGTCTGAGATGCTACGCTCACGTTGGCTGAGGCTCGATGACGTCAAAACACACAACTCCATCAACAGCGGAATAGGCGCCCGTTCAATCTTTAGTGTTATTCTTACCGGACAGGATACAATGCATACAATACACCGGAGCAAAATAATAGTTAAATGTAAAGTAAACAGGCGAAAACAGCAGCGGGCAGCTAGCCCTGCGACCATGGGACGACAGAGTTGTGTGTTTTGACGTCACGGCCGATAAAAGCCGCTCGCGAAGTTATTAAATAAGAAATTGAATAAGTTCGTCAATTTTGAAGATATCGAGATAATTTTTTTTTGTTTTACAAGTTAAGTGAAAGATGATGTTGAAGTTACTCGATATTTCTGAAATAGGAAACTTCCTAATTGACGTATTCGACCAATGCTTGCTTTTAGCAAATTGATATGATCCTGAAATTTGAACTTTAAATCAATTTTTGAGGCATTTCTGGTATAACGTAAGCCCCTACCGTTTAAAGATCCCATGCAACGGTGGATGAGGCAGGGGCATTCATAGCTACACCTCCGACTCATGACTTGATTTTGCAGAGGGGGGGGGGCTTATGCGTTTGCGTCCCTGCATCTACTCCAGTAGGTAATCTATGCTTAAATTTTTTTAAATAAGTGACACATTGTTGTAATTTCATTTTTCAAGGTAAACGTAAAGAAATCAGTTTGTCAATAAAATAAAATCGACTAAAAGCTGTTTCACTAAATTTTCTGTCCGTTACAAAATATTGTTTGGTATTTGAACCAAGTTAAAGTTTTGTTTACATAGCCACACTCTTAAAATTAATTAAAAGTTTTTCGAGTTGAACTAATATAAAGTTGTTAAAGGTATTTACCTACTACAAAATTATTATTTTGCAAAAACATTTTAAAGGGTTAAATTTGTTTTAAACTGTATTTAGCTACATTAACGAAAAACTTTAGAATTCTCTAAATAAATGTAGAAATACGGTAAGGATGTTAATTTTTGAAACTTGAGGAGCTGACGCTTTTTGTTGAATATTTACCTTTTCTTTTATGAGAGAAACAACTGTTTAAAGAGAGTTATAGCTCCAGAAAATAGTAGAAACAGCTTTTATCATAAATACGGTACGTAATTTGAGAACTTTAATGTAAAGAATTATTTTTGGGATGATTTTTTGATTGAATCGTATAACGGTAAACTAATTTAGTCCAAAAATGTCGTGGCATCAAAAGTCATGAAATTATTTATAATTTCACCTGATAAAGCGCTTTAACTGACTGATTTTTTTTGGCGGTAAATTCTGTCGCAGACCAACAACTTAACCTAGAAATTTTATATTTTGTATGTGTCATGTAGATACCCGGCGATTTAATTTTTAGACCAGGGGCATTGCCGTGGCACCCCGTCAAAATAGCCCCGACAAAATGGCCCCGAAGAAATAGCCTAGTCTAAAACAGCCCCTATCTAAAAATCTCCGACAAAACAGCCCAAGTTAAAATTCTAAATATTAATAAAAAATACAAATTGTAAATATTTATTGAAAAACACTTAAGGTCATTTAAATTCTATACAAATATATAAATAGAAATTCTGGATATTTATTAAAAAACATATTTTAGGAAATTCTTTACAACAATTACATTTGAAGATTATGCGTGAAATACCACGAAGAAAGTCCATATGTTCCATGTTTGCATAATTATTATTGTTCACTAATGTTTCCAGGCGTCGATTTATTTGTACATTTAGTTTTGCTTGCATCTGGGTTACGAATATCTGCCGCAAGGCGGGTTAGGCAGATATCCACCATATCTTTTCGGAAATGGTCGATGAGTTTGTAGACGGATGGATGATGGCAATCTGTAGTTTGCTGAAATGCCCTTTGCCACCCTTCTACCGAATTTTTTGTACTTGGAAGACCTTGGACGACGCGCTCATGGACATTCCATATATGTACTGCAAATCGTGGTTGTGCTCAGCGATTGCGTTTTCTTGGCAGCGTCATTTCTCGAAATGGTGGTGTTCAGTGGCCTGCAAGATCATGCGATGTAACACCCCTCGATTTTTTTGTGGGATTTCCTCACGGTAGGGATTCACGATCTAAATCGATTTTTTCCAAATGAAAATCGATTTTTCAGAATCGATTTTTACCCTCCAATCCTGCAAGGAGATCGGCGATTTTTCACAGAATCGATTCTTCTGGTATTTTCATGTCTGTGACTTTAAGACTTAATGAATATTTGGAAATTAATATTTATATGTAATTCTTCACAAACGATAGGGTCGTTGCGCCATGATCAAAACGATCCTAGTAAGAATTAGGAAAGGAATAAAGAAATAGTTAAACTGCGCCATCTAACAGTTTCTAGAAAAAAACTCAAATCGTACAAAAACAAAACACCGATGCCGGTCATGTCGATCGGTATCTATGGACAGTTTGTTATTTTACTGTTTTCATTTTTTCGTTCAAATATTTTCTATTTTATTAGTTTTCAATGAAAGTATGTTTTTCATGATAGCATTTTAAACCAAATATTTCCCCCTCCATACCCTTCTATAACTTAAAAAAAATATATAATTTAAATATTTTTCTTTTTTTGTAACCTCAACTGTACCTACAACTTATACTGAGTTTTAAATAGCAATGGTTCGGAATAGACACTGTTTACTCTCCCGGCTTCCCTCTCCTACGCCCAAATTTTTCCAAAGATCGATTTTTTAAAAGATCGATCTCTTAAGGCGATCTAAATAGTGAATCGATCTCCATGATCACGATCTAAGATCGATTCGAAATACCGATATTTTTGAGATTTGATGAATCCCTACCTCACGGACTAAGTCTGTTCCAACAATCTGCAGATGATTAATGATCTGAAGCAAAACAGAACTAATTTATGGCTCGAAAGAGCAAATCAAGCTTTCTAGCTGCCGATGTGGCTACCGAAGTAATGTGTTTGTGCCAGCTGAGATCATGTTCAAAAGCAGTTGAACGTTTCTTTGTTCTGTAGGGCTAGGCCATTCATGTGGATGGGAGAAGGTGTTGCTGGATTAAATAGAAACGGTATACAATTATTTTTCCTATTTTTAAAGCTATTCAAATGATGTAATTTCTTGAAATTTAATATCAAAGCGGATATTCGCGGGAAACCGAAAGCTTATCACACCGCATACGTTTTTATGTCAGCAGTTTCGTTCTTTCGTTTAAAATACCGAGAATTAAATAGTTAACTTAAGCATGAAGTATTTTCAGCATAGGAATTTTTTTTATGTAACAAGCAAATTAAATTTAATGTAGTAATATTTTGAATATTTAATATGTTTTGGCGTTCAAATTGTTTTTACGTAATTTTTGTCCGATTGGTTAAATATGTTCTGCGTTTTTTTTATAGATTTGTTTGCTCATACTGCATGCACGAAATCATGCTTTAACTAATGCAACGTTTTTACCAACTACTTCTGGCAACCTTAGCCAATCGGCAAAAATTACTTAATTATTTATTGGCAAAATCTCAATTCTTTTTAGCATACTTTGACAATAGAAGGATACCACAGAAACAGGTTTGGTGAGTGATTAATAGAAGTTTGCATTTTTATTTTCATAATGTAATAAAAATTGTTACAAAATTTACGTTCCTACAAAATATGCAAAATATCCACCAATTTTTTTATTGCATAATACAAAAGTACTCCATTTGAAATGCTTATCCCCAGAAAATTAGAATTTTTTCTAAACGAATTCACCCTCAAAATGGCGGTCAAACATCGCTCATTATAAAATCGGGAGATGGCTTCTTGGTGATGGAGTTTATTCCATAATGATTTTTTGGTTTTACTATTATTTCTGTGTCGTTATATCGTATGCCCCATAAGTTTTGAGAGTTTGCGTTGTTGAATCTTATAAAAATAATGCTTTTTGTCTAAAGTGGTTTTGCAGAAAAAAATCACAGTCAATGAAAAATTGCAATGGCATGTCATTCTCGCCAACACTTGCAATAACAATGCCATACAAGCTTACAGGCGCGGCCCGTGAAATTTTTAAGTTTTATATCTCTGTTGCTACTTATGGAACCCATGCCACGTTCAGATTTTTTAATAGTGAGCCTACTAGGAATGTTTTGATAAAGAAAAAAATATTTTGTAATTTGCGAAAAATAGTTGAATTTTTGAATTGACCCACCTAGGAAAAAATTAACACGCTTAGGTATTTTATGTATTATTTTTTCTAAACAAATTTTACATCATTTTGTTGACAGTTCTTAAATTTTGAGATGAAAAAATGTGGTAGTAGAAAGTTATAGTCATTTGAATTTTTTTAAACCTAAAATATAATTTAATCTTCTACCCTGACATCAAAATTAAATGAGTTTTTCTAAACTCTTTACCCACCCATGATTTTAAAAAAATATTTTTGCGCGCCAGATTTAAAAATACAAACAGAACGTGCATTTTCATTTTTTTTTTTTCTAAAACGAAATGGATTATAAATAATATCATCAAAATAGGTACATTTTTAGAATAGGTACGTCACGCTGGACATTTATAATGTAGTGATATAAAATTCTCTGACTCATTTTGTTATTTTTTAGTTAGATACAATTTTAATGTATGATACTGTCTCCCATACCCAAATCAGAGTAGCACTATAGTGACAGACATTGATGTATGTGTGTTTACCAAGTAATTTTAGCACGGTTCTACCGAAGTATTCCCTTTAAAGATTGAGAAGTTAGGAGAACAACCGTGGGATAGTGCAAAAAACTTTTCATCACATGAATGTACACTGTACAGGACATACAGCTTGTTAAATATAGCTTTGCCTCTAAAAAAATTCATACTTGCGCGGTCCCAATCAAACTCTATAGCAGTTTTGTTCCTGGATTCTGCTTGCTTGATTCTCATATAGAATAAAGACAAATTATTTTGTGTTAAATGGGGCACCATACTTGTACTAAGTACAACACTAAATTCGATAAGTTACCTGAGTCATATAATAAATTGCTACCAGTCTTATTATTATTGTTATTATCTTGTTCGGAAAAGGTACCGAAAAATTCCCTACAATAATTTTCTACATTATTAAAATTAAAATCAATATTTCTGTCGGCAACAAACTGTTTTGGAGAGGTCCAAACAAGTTCAATGGGGTTTATATCCGGACGGTATGGAGGTAATCTCATGTCCATATTCTTCCAGGATTTTATCTGTCTCATATATTTTATCTAACGGTTTCCTCATTTTAATTAAACTGTATCCACATTTAACATATCGCCGGTAACGGTGGTACCACGTCGTCTTTTAACCATGCCTTCATTTTCTCCTTTCTGTGACTAACGCTCTTGAACTTTCTTTAAATCCTGGATGGGTTTATTCGCTTCAGCTTCAGCGTTTTTTTTTTTAATAAATCTTGGGAATATTTTATTAAATGAAGATATTTTGGAACTTTTATTGCAGCTCTGTTAAGAACGGCTTCATGCAGCAACACGAACGAACGGATTTGATAATGACATTCTTTATAATAAATAAATAAGCCTTAACAGTTTATGTGTTACTTAAGAATAAAAAACCTACTTTCAGACATTATGAAGTAGTAATTTTGGTCTACTACGTCTCTTAGTTCTGTCTGTTTTAACTTTTGAATAAATATTTTACCTAATTTTTTTTTATAAAAATAACTTTAAAAAGCTGTTGAAAACGAAATTTTCAATAGGTTACGCGTTATTGTCTGTAAATTTGACAGACCGTTTCCTTTAAAAAATATTAACCAATGAAAATGATGCATTTGGCAATTTTGAACCAATCGGAAACAAATTACAACGATAATTTGCACTAGTGCAAATTATCGATAATTTGCATTAGTGAAGATTATCGCTATTTTGCTGTTTACTAACTGTGCAGTTTGCACTACACAAACGAACACTTTATCGGCAGCTTCCTCTCTAATCGACGCATATCCGTTGTGGTTGACGGTCACTCATCTAACTTCCATCCTATCAATGCTGGTGTCCCCCAAGGTTCAGTCCTGGCATCGACCCTATTTCTTCTCCACATGAATGACCTACTCTCTTCAACTACCGATCCCATCCACAGTTATGCTGACGATAGTACTCTTCACTCCAATACTCATTTTTCCAGACAAGTTTCGAATCAGGAGTTGGATAATAGACGCAGATCTATGTACCTATCCCTTTCCCAAGATCTTCAATTAATCTTAGACTGGGGGGGGGGAGGAACCTTATTCAGTTCAACGCCTCCAAACCCCAGTCTTGCTCCCTCTCACGCAAAAAATCTGGCAACGCTTACCCCATCCACATGAATGGCCAAGCCCTACAAAACCACGAAACCTTCGATCTCGTTGGCGTCGCTTTCGAACATGATCTCAGCTGGCACAAACACATTACTTCAGTAGCCACATCGGCAGCTAAAATGCTTGGTTTTCTCTTTCGAGCCAGAAAATACTTCTCCCCTTCCAACTTATACACTCTCTATGTTTCCCAAATAAGACCTAACCTAGAGTACTGCTCCCACATGTGGGGAGCGGCATCACCTTCGACACTTAAGATCCTTGATTCTATCCAAAAGAGAGCTATTCGACTTATCAATGACCCAGCCCTCACGAGAAACTCCCTTCTCTCGCTCATCGCCGCGCTGTAGGGGATTTATCCCTTTTCTACCGCTACTTCCACGGATTTTGCTCTGAAGAACTAGCCGGTATTATTCCCCCCTTGAATGTCCCTAATAGAACAACAAGAGGCGCGTTACGCACGCATCCCTTTACTGTCCAGCTACAAAAGCCTAGAACAGACCACTTCTCTCGCTCATTCATACCTAGGGTCTCCAGATTATGGAACGAATTGCCTGCAGATGTTTTCCCTCCCCGTCCCAACCTCCAATCCTTCAAATCCCGTGTCAATAGACTACATTTCCCTTCTCTTCAGACACCCACGGTACGTTAGTTCTTAGGCTTGAAGTCTACGTGGGATGTCTTGGATAAAAAAAAATAGTTCAGGAAGTGCAGACCAAGCACCATAAACGAACAAACAGTGTATGATGTTATCATTTGTGCGAGCATGCTGCTTTTAAAACATGGTGGACAGTGGTTTACTTTAGAATGGTTGGATGTACTAGCTAGCTAAAATACCCAGTAAAATACTGATGTATCTATTGAAATATGTAATGTATTCGGGCCGTCTGAGGTCGTGTTAGATAGAAAGCGATGCAAACAAGATTAGAACTCCTGTATTTTGTAGAATTTCGTCGTTCATGAGGATAATATCAGTATTGTTGGAATTCTTTTGTGCGAAATTCAACAAAACTAGGTCTTAAACCGTTAAATCTAATTGCAACTGTATATTTTTTGGATGTCACATCAGTTTGTTTTTAATCATTCATTAAGATGATGGCAAACATATTTCAGATGTCAAAGTATCTGTGTATGTATTTTATTGCAAATTTAATCATTTCAGTCTGTATAGACATTATTAATGTAAATACAATTAAACAAATATTGTCAGTATTTTTGTAGGCTCCATATTTTCTTAAAATTTTTGCTGTAAATCTGATGTGATATCAATGATATGTTCTCTCGTGTAAGTTTATTATGTACTTATAAAAATTCATTTTTTCGCATCCCTTATCTCTTGCATTTATACCGATTAAATATATAAACAGACTTGCGAACCGTTATCAGTAGATAACGAAACAGTAAACGAGAAATTGTCCTAAATAAATGTCAGGTATCTCTTATCGCTCTGTATAAACCAGCAATAAAATGGATTAAATAATATATTGAAGATAAATTCTATTTTAAGGTTTCCCAAAATAACACATATTGGTGTGGAATGTAACACTGAATGAGTAGAATGTAAATATTATTTTTTGTCTGTTGTTCATGCCGTTAAAAGATGTTTGCTTGGTGTAATGTAACAGTTTTCGGCCATGACGTGGCCACAGTAGGGATTCACGATCTAAATCGATATTTTGGAAAGATCGATTTTTTCTAAGTGAAAATCGATTTTTAAGAATCGATCTTTTACCCTTCAATCCTGCCAGGAAATCGGCGATTTTACCCAGAATCGATTCAAATTATGTTATTAGTTATTACATAGTTTAATGATTACCATATTTTTTCTTCAAATGTTTACTACTTTATTAGCAGTGGCGGTTGGTGAAATTTCAAAGTTGTTTATCTCTGTTCATACTTACAGGAGCCGTACCAAATTTAGGGGTTTTAATAGTGAGCCCACTGGGAATGTTTTGGTAAAGAAAAAAAACATTTTGTAATTTGCGAAAAAAAGTTAAATTTTTGGTGCGCCCCTCCCAAGAAAAAAATGAACACGTCTAGGTATTTGATTTCTTTTCTGTCTAAACAAATTTTACATCATTTTGTCGACAGGTTTTAAATTTTGAGAGAAAAAAATGTGTTAGTAGAAAGTTATAGCCATTTGAATTTTTTTACGTCTAAAATATAATTTTACAAAAAATTCAAATGACTATAACTTTCTCCTAACACATTTTTTTCTCTCAAAATTTAAAACCTGTCGACAAAATGATGTAAAATTTGTTTAGAAAAAAAAGAAAGCAAATCCTTAGACGTGTTCATTTTTTTCTTGGGAGGGGCGCACCAAAAATCTAACTTTTTTTCGCACAGTACAAAATGTTTTTTTTCTTTACCAAAACATTCCCAGTGGGCTCACTATTAAAACCCCTAAATTTGGTACGGATCCTGTACGTATGAACAGAGATAAACAACTTTGAAATTTCACCAACCGCCACTGTTTATTAGTTTTCAATAAATTAGTACGTTTTCATGACAGTATTTTTGCTACACACTGTATGTATGTATGTATATTGAATCTAATGCCTTATGTGTATTTTTTTACATTCCCGTTCTACTAGAACATCGCGGCCGCCCAGATTTTCCAACTCTAGATCGGTCTAATTTGACAACCAAACTTTTTAAATTGACACGTATAAAAATAAGACAACTAAGTTTTATGCTATGAATTTGTTTTCGAGATTTTTCGCAAATTTATAAAGAAGAGGGCAATTTCAATACGTATTTTCCACATTAAGCAAACTAAATTCATTTTAACAATACGTTCTAAGATCAAAATCATTTGGACATCAACAATAAAAATGATGTTTAGCCGAGCTCATCCAAATTTCTAAGATTCCATGGATCTATTATAATATGGATTCGATATCCGTATACTGTGAGCGTATCGAACGTGAAGCCTTATATAATATAAATATTTTGTTGTTTGTTATTCTCTTGAGAGAGCAGTTTACGAACTACGAACATAGACAAGACTACGAATTACTACGTAATTGAATCAAGAATGGTAGTAGAAAGAGATAAAATAGCATTGGAGTGTTGGAGCTCAGAAGTGTTGTTGTCTGCTGGGTGCTTAGGAAAAACGTCTGGGAACGCTCGGTTACACGTACGTCTTTGTCTAATGAACTAGAAAAGAAAAAGTGCGACGTATAGATTTATATAGATTTATAAATGACTCAGAGCGACTTTAAATAATCGCCTTTAGAAATATCCTAACATAACATAACCTATAAATAATAAAACCTTTTTAACTTAAATTTATTACTATTTAGCAGAAAAATAAAATATTTTGGGGCTTTTATTACTTTTAGTAAATCTTGTGATGCTTCTAACGTATTTTTGTACAAAAATACAAGGTAAAATAAGATGTGGCCAATGTTTACAAATTGTGTTTACAGTGTCGTTTAGAATGGTTTGTTTTGGCTTCAAAGAATGTGAACTCATCCCGTATCCAGTCCTAATAAATCCATGTAATATTCCCTGGGTAAATACTTCGTACTAGCGTGTAAATTATAAATTATTTAACAACTCAGTTGGCTGTTAATAAAATCGCCGCCTATGGAATGTAAGTGAGGATGAAATCTTCTAAAAATATTTTTATATTTGTCTCTCTTCTTTTATTATATGTTATCGCCTATATCGTATTTTTCAAACAAACAATAACTTCCATAAAGCTTTTTCTTAAAAAAAATGGGAAATAAAAAAGTTTTTCCATTTTGAACTAGCGACCCTTCTATAACATAAATTTTCTTAAATTTCACCATTATCTGAAAAACTTAAATGATCCTCTAAAGGAAAATATCTAGGAACAAACAAATTTGATCAAACGGTCAGCACGTCGGAAAATTCTCCCGAACTTTGTTTTCATCCTCTAGTTATGTTGCTCATAAAAGCAAATGCTTCTAAATGTTCGGGTTGAAAGCAACAAACAAGCTTTTTGAAAGTTGTAAAATCCCATTTGAAAGTTTTGCTTTCATATTCATGTTATGACGATCTTAAAAGTCTTGTAGGAAAGAATATTGTTTCATGAAAATACGTTAAAGTTTTTGTTCGTATTTATTTCGTGTCTGCTTTATTTTCTTTGAATAAATGATTTTAAGGAAATGAAAAAAACTCTGCTGTATTAAGCATACTCATGTAATACCTCATAGCTACCACTTGTTCAGTGGCGGTCCCAGGGGAGGGGCGGTGGGGGCGATCGCCCCCCCCCCCCCCCTACCCTCTTAACCCAAGACACTATGTTTAACGAATGAAGAAATAATTAATAAATGATCGATGCGGGTAAAACAAAAAATTTAAAACCGTTGGTGCAGGCATTACACGTCTCTAGAATTGACTGTGGCCTAGATAAAATTGCATTCATGCTTTTTTAATAGAAATTTAATAGGTAATTTTTTTTTGTAACACACTAACCCGACGATTGGGCCAACCCAACACCTACTAAACCGCCCCCCCCCTTTGAAAAAAGCTGCGACCGCCACTGTGTTCTTACACTAGCAAAATTATAGGTATTTAAACGATAGCTGTAGTTTTTCATGAAATTACCAACGATTAAAATTAACTTTAATAATTATCGAACTTAGGTGGGCGAAGACTTAAGGAACACATAACCATTAGAAGACATATGGTCCATATTTTTTACATGATTGGTAGCTAAGGTAACCCTAACTGTATTATGAAAGACCTGTAGAGTAGATGGTCACTTATCTAACTTCCATCCATTCAATTCTGGCTCTACTCTAAGGTTCAGTACTAGCACCAACCCTATTCCTTGTTCACACCAGCGATCCGTTTGCTTTCATCTACTACCACTCCTATCCACAGTTCTACTGACACGCTCCATTGTAATATCAACTAGTCAGTGCCGGCTTATGAAATTTCAATGTTGTATATCTCTGTTCCTACTTACAGGACCCGTACCAAATTTAGGGGTTTTAATAGTGAGCCCCCTGGGAATGTTTTGGTAAAGAAAAAAACATTTTGTAATTTGCGAAAAAAAGTTAAATTTTTTTTAATAAACGCGTTTAGATATTTTATTTATTATTTTTCTAAACAAATTTTACATCATTTTGTCTAGGGTTTTTAAATTTTAAAAGAAAAAAATATGTTGGTAGAAAGTTATAGTCATTTGAATTTATTTAAACCTAAAGTATAATTTAAAACAAATTCAAATGACTATAACTTTATACTAACACACTTTGTTCTCTTAAAATTCAAAAATTCTCGATAAAATGATGTAAAATTTGTTTAGAAAAAACAATAAATAAAATACCTAAACGCGTTCATTTTTTCCCCATGCAGGGGGGGCTAAAAAAAATTCAACTTTTTTTCGGAAATTACAAAATGTTTTTTTCTTTACCAAAACATTCCCAGGGGGCTCACTATTAAAACCCCTAAACTTGGTACGGGTCCTGTAAGTAGGAACATATATACAAATTTGAAATTTCATAAGCCGCCACTGCAACTAGTCCAAGGTTAAGGACTAGCACCAACCCTATTTTTTCTTTACACCAACGACTCATCCTATTTTCTCTTCTACTGCCAGTTACATCCATAGTTCTACTGATGATAGTACTCTCCATTTTAATGTCCATTTCTCCAAACTTACCCCAAAGCTTCAGGTGCATACATTATTTATGCACCTTTCAAATAATTTAGGTCTCTGTGCTAATTTTTTTACTATGAAACAAGAGAGGTGTTGTTTACTATTTTTAATCCAAATAATATATTTTTGCAGAGCAGGTGTAAATTAGCTTTGTTATGATGAATCACAAAACAGTCGAGTCAATGAAATTACTTTAAACTGTCACTTTTTCCAAATAATTAAATCTTGATTGGCGCTGTTCGGTGTGTTGTTCCTCTATGAACACATCTTATTATATATTATTATACTTTTTATAGTAGTTGTGTCTTCAACAATTTAATTTTTTAAAAATGCAACTTTATAGTTGGCATCTCCACAAAATATTGTTCCACATCATGGACCACGGTCCTCAATACTAAAGAATCTTTATTTTCAAAAAGAGCCATCCAACTCACCAATGGTCCTGTACTTACTGGACGGACATGTTACTTTTCTTCTACCCTATATTTTTTCTGCTCCTGCATACCTGTTGTCCATGCTACGGAACATCTTACCTGCAGCAGTATTCTCCATCTGTCCCCAACCATAATTTCTTTAATTTGAATGTCAGTAATATTGTATGCGTTCTTGGTCATATTTTCTTAAATTACAAGGCATTAATCTTTCATCAAATGAATATTTTAAGTTTCTGTTTTATTAAAATGCTACTAACCTGAATTTATTAATGTTTGACTTGGCGAAATAGAAATTCTCCATCCACCATCCATATACGGTTTCTATGCGGCGGTATTTGCAATTGTAAAAGAAAAAAACTGCATTAACCTTTTGCGATCGTAAAAGCTTTAGTGCAGAGGAAGTTGTGACTATATAGAATGTCACGCCAAAACACAATGGGCAGTATTAATAATAACTATTCCGTCATATTGCCTTACAATAACGTAATTGTTCAAGTCGGCGAGACGTGATTTCGTTCCAAGAATAGGTAAAGGTAGACGAGCTGATTTTATGCAACTTGTGGACTGTTTACCAATCCAAACCGGCGAAGATTAACAGGTACAGAGTGATCGAGACAGTGGTGTATAAGTTTTATTAAATCGGTTTTAAGCATTTTTATTCCAGATCCAAACAACAATTACTTTTACATCACAAAGACTGAAAGGACGAGGCTGCTGAAGTAAATATTGATACCACAAAAATAAATGACAACCAGAAGGGTAAGAGCCGTTTCACACTGAGATTCCGGAATCCGATTCTAGGCGCGCACCTCTGGCGAGCGTATATTTAAACGAGACCTTTTCATTCTGCGATTCTGAAGAATTTGCCACATATTCCACCAGTGCAGTGACTTGAATGCGCCGGAGTTCACAAGCTCTACCGCAATCTGATTCAAATTTCCGTTGAAAACCATATGTTTATATGAGAGCGTTCACACTGCGATTCTTTTTCATGCATTCTGAATGCAGAGGCGTCGTACGGTCGTTGGCGTTGGTACTAGATAAATATTGGTTTTCGAAGGATACGAAAGGGTAAACATGAGTGCCAAGCAAACAGTAGATGCAATAAATACGTAGGATTTTATCACGCAAATTGAATTATACCCAGCTATGTGGAATCTCCAGAGTGATGATTATAGTAACAAAATTGAAAAGTATGTATGACGCCTATGACAAAAACTTCAGAGTTTAGAATCCGCTTCCAGAATCTTTGACAAATTCTTTCTGAATTCCGAGTGTTTCAGAGTGTTAGGTACTGTTAAATACACATATGATAATACATGTATCCAATATTTGATTACATTATTTATATATCTTTTATACAATTGCCTAGTTTCAAACATCTAATTATTTTAAAATTCACAAATAATCTTTTATTATTTACTTTATTACATTATCATAAAACCCCCAAAATAACAAACAATATTTAAATTACCTTATTCTAACAATACGACCTAAATATTCCAACCATTCATAAGCTAGTTAATTGATTCTTGTCTGAACAATAGCAATAAAAAGTACCTATGGATATTTTTGCCCAGACTGTTATCAAATTTACATTTTTTAAAGCTCTTGCTAGTATTTGTGCCATAGGGAACAACATTTTATTTTATTATCTGTCCAGACTAATTAGTATGTTGTTATTTTTATAAAACTGGCTAATTACAAATAAGAGTAAATAACCTCCTTCGGTTCCGCCTTTTTGGGGTAGAACCTAATTTTAGCTAGGATAGAAGTTTGTGTAAAGAAAACCGTTGTTCATGACAGTTGTTTTTTATTAAATGATAATTATTTTTAACAAACATTTTTGTCAGCGCATATATCTTTATTAATAATAATATTTCAAAGGAATTTTGAACACATTGTTTTAAAAAATGATGTTTTTACTCATTTTCTATATTGTGTAAATATTTGTAATGATAGCCGCTTTGTTCATCCTTGCAATTGCAATTTGATTATGTTGTATGGTAGAGTAAGGTTATTTTACGTTCTTAAATTTATAAATAGAAATTTTAGGACTGTAAAAAATAGTAAGATGTTGATTTGGAGACACCAATAAAATTATTGTATTATCTTAACACCTGTTTTATTCACCTAGCTTCAAATATCTTTTCTATTTAAAATATTTTATCATTGCTGACACATGCATAACTGCATAAAATTAAAAGTACACTTTATTTCCTGTATTTTTCAATCCATCCGCTTTTGTCAATTTAATCTCTAAAAACCACCGTTCTTATTTTTTTCTCATACCCCATCTAACTCCAAGTAAACAACTTCTCTGGTGAAAGAACAATTTGTGTGAAATACGTCAAAATACCGTGGGATATAGATACCCTGTATATATTAGGGCATTGCGCACTACCTAAGACAACCCACTAATCACATTGTTAACTAAATCATATATTTTTTACTAATTTAACATTACAACATATTATTTCTTAGGTACGCCTATGGCAATGTCATAAAATTTTGCTTCAACACTGACTCAAGGTCCCTCGGCGTTACGGGCTTAGAACAAACGTGCCTCGGGAGAGTTATCCTTCTGGTTATTTATTTATTCTTGTGTTGATACAATGAGTTGGCCACCGTATAACCCAGATCTGAACCCATTTGAATAACATGTGGGATATCTTTGGCAGAAAACTAAGAGCCCTCCCTCATAACATAGAAGCAATGGTTACGAATAAGGTTGATCAAAATCAAATTATAAAATTACGTCAAGTTTTATCGCGATCCGCTGGTCCGTTGAGACGATTTTCACATTTAATGATATAAGTAAGGTTATGCCTTATGCCTGGATTAAACATTTTCTTCTTTCTGTCAACGACCTGCTTTTTACTACTACCACCATCTCATTCATAATTATATGCTATGTGTCATGTATTTCTTGGGCTGTTTTTCACGATATCAACATATTTCTGTAAGTTAAAGCTTCCTGTGTCAACGCTGATAATAACTTGTTAAAATTGTTATCACTATATTAGGCGGTTTTGGTGTGGATTGTTATATCAGCCTGATAAAATGTAATTTTGGAGGCCTTTTAATATTGTTAATGAAATTTTATTTGCCTTTGCTTAGATCTAATCTTTACCTACGTATGTACAGCATTAATGTTATAAAACATAGTTAGTACGGTGATTGTTTTAGAAGTTTCCCTATATAATATGTAGGTAAATAGACAGGAGTTTAATAGACTGTAAGCGGTGAACGAATGAACTATAATAGATAAGATCACACTAACTGATGGAATTCAAAGCGGTTCGTCGTGTTTCTTTAAGGTGTCCAAAATCACTCTGTTATCACAAAACGTGGTAGATACGAAAGAGTTCATTAAAGTGATATTCAATTAAATTATCTTCAACTAAAACACATCACAATCAACAGTGGTAAACTGAGAAGTATAAGAATTAGACAACTAATTTTTATAGCATGAATTTGTTTCTGAGGTTTTTTGCAAATTTATAAAGAAAAGGGCAATTCTAGTACGTAGTTTCCATAATATCAGAACTAAATTTATTTTATCCACACATTCCAAGATGAAAATCATTTGGAAACCAAGCAAATCGCTGAAATATTAGAATACCTCATAAGTTTTTAATTATGATTGGATTAACAGTGACAAGACAAAAACCTGCCAAAAACTGACTGGCTGGGTTTGGAGTCTTGCGAAAGTTGTTAGTTTGCGAAAGTCTCTTATGCCTGAATATATTATCTGTTGGTTATTTCGTTTTATACATTTACACACATATTTTATTGCTTTGTTATCATTCAAACCTATAATAAAATATTATTATTTACCAAATACCGACATTTTAGACGAAAATTAAATTAAATAATAATAAAATCTTAAATATTACATAATATAATAATAAAGAAAGCAGATGTTTCAGATAAGCGAAACAAACATTGACTTCTATGAAATTTTAACCAACTGGCGCGTAGGAGCGTCGAACATCCAGGTTACGAAAATAGAACAAAATTTATAAATAAAACTTTTATAGAGGAAAACAAAGTTATAACTCATTCTTGTGGAAAAACGTGTGCATGAGAAGCATTTGGAATATATGTTAGTTACAAAAGAGAATTCACTGGACAACAATTTTTTACTTGAGTATTATACTTACGATTATTTTATATATTTGGGACACTGATTACGAAATTATCAACAATATGCAACAAAGTTGTTTTGAAATTATATTTTAGGTTTCAAAAAATTCAAATGACCATAACTTTCTACCAACACATTTTTTTCTCTTGATATCTAAATATTCTCGACAAAATGATGTAAAATTTGCTTAGAAAAAATAATAAATAAAATACTAAACGTGTTCATTTTTTTCCCAATGCATTCAACTTTTTTCGCAAATTACAAAATGTTTTTTTTTCTTTACCAAAACATTCCCAGTGGGCTCACTATTAAAACCCCTAAATTTGGCACGGTTCCTGTAAGTAGGACCAGAGATATACAACTTTGAAATTTCACTGCACGCCGCTGGTTTAACTAGAAAAAAGTAAATCTAAAATGGATTGAAGCTTTGCAAAATAGCAAAGTTTTGTGAAAGTGTTGGTGAAATTCCACAATGTGTGCTAGATAAAACATACTTTCGAGTATTTAGGAAAAAGACTGTCCTTGGCTGGCCAATACCTACCCTCTAGACAACAAGTGCTAGGACAAAAACTCGATGGAAATTCAAAACTGTGGAGTGGATAAATGTCAAACATTTTTAGTGTTCCATGACAAACCGAACACTCATGGAATCACTTCGGTGTCCGTCCGTCTGTCTGTCACAGGCGATTTGCTCTGAAACTATTCGCCGTAAAATTTTGAAATTTAGCACAGAGATAGAGTGTGGTGACCCAATTTATAGACGTGAAGTATAAAATGTTGAATTTTGATTCTGAGGGTTAATTTCAGAGGGTAAATTGGGAAATGGAAAAAAAAAATCAATGGCATCATTTAGAGCATCAAATGAAAGCTTACTGAAGCACGAATTCAGCAATATATATCGATGGTTGAAAGGCAAAACGGCTTAAGCGACACATTTCGTGAAATTGATATTTAAACGTCACTAAAGTTAATTTTTTTTCTGCGTAGAATGAGCGCAGTTTTAGCTTCCTACTATGATTTTTTTGTCGCTTGAGTCAACCGAAAAATAATGAATTGCAAGCCATTTTTTTCTACCAAGCGGCAAAATAAAGGATAATTTGAAGCGATTGTCATTTAGATTATTTGAGAAAACATTTAAATCTTATTTGCACCAATTTGCTATTCCATTTATTTTTTAATATTGGTTGTTATCCTGTTTTGCTACAAAACAAGTAACACAAGTATTGTCGCTTGAGCTCATTTACCCTGCATGCTTCATCTGTGATCGTGGCGTTTAGCTAGTTTTTCCTGGGTAGAAAATGTATTAACTTGTTACTTTTATACAAATTTGTTTAATTTTATTATCCCTACGCTAAAATAATAATAATAATAATAATCGCACGTCACAAGTAATAATTGTCAATTCAACATAAAAACAAGCAGCTATATAATTGGTTGAACGAGCATGTTAAACCATTAAACCTATTAGCTTATATTTACTAATCAGGTGGTCAAAACGTTTTACCTAATCATTTATATTTAAAAGTAAGGTGGTTGAAACGTTTAACCGAATCATTCATATTTAAAAGTAAGGTGGTTGAAACGTTTTACCTAATCATTTATATTTAAAACTAAGGTGGTTAAAACGTTTCACCTAATTTCTAACATTTAATGTAAGGTTTGTTAAGACCTTTTACCCAAATGTTTTTTGATCGCTAAATTGCTTAAGCGACAGCAACTTTGTTATGAAAGGATATGTTTTTGTATATTAATAGTTATTACAACAAACACGTCTTAGGTTTTACTCTACTAGTTTTTAAATTAAAAAAATGCGTTAGAAAAAAATAAGAGAAATAATTTTAAATAAAAAAATAATTTAAATCGTCCTACTGCGAAATTATTAAACTGTCGCTTATGACCTTTTGCCTTTCAACCATCGATATATATATATATATATATATATATATATATATATATATATATATATATATATATATATATATATATATATATATATATATATATATTTATGATATATTTTTTGTATCCATTTTTTTAAAAATTTTTCTGGAAAAACGCTTAAAAATTGCTGTCCCCCACCCTTATCACTAAAAAGTTAGCTCAAAAAAGTCTGAAAAAATCATGAACATTGAGAATTAGATGTAGATTGAGCTAAAATTATCAGGATTAAAACATTCTGGCGCGATCAATTGTTATAAACAATTTAATTGTTTATTTCCTTATAATCGCTGAACCATTGGTTTTAGTGAAAAAGTCTTTGGACAAAAAATATTTCTGACGGTGCAAGGAACAACTTTTGTTCTTACACGTTTTTAAAAAATTTTAATTTGGCTCGGTCGAAACGCGAGTACATTACTATTAATAATTAATAAAGTTTTTATTAAAATATTCATCTGGCGTCGCATTGTAACACTTTAAAATACTCACCCTGTGTGTAATATGTAAATAAAGGAAGTTTATTCAACATACCACTATCAGACAAAATTGGAATATATTCAACATACCACTATCAGACAAAATTACTTCTGTAAAATTTGACTGTTGTCTAGTGATTAGAAAAGGAAAAAGAAGTTTTAAGAAACTTATGCTTTTCTAAAAATGCGCATTTATAAAACATCTCCCATGTTACCAAAGCGGTAATATTAACCTTCCTGTACTAGTGACGATAATCTAAAAAAATTGAAATTTTTATCATTAAACTTGGTGGTTAGTCTTGATAAAGCATGTTTACTTAGTGTCAGCGTGGTAAAGTACATTCAGCTTACCCGAAATTTTGTTTGGCATTACTCTGTTTCTGGTATGATTTAATAGATATGATATTCACGCATCATTCATCCAACATAATCTGTATGAGAAACACCAAAACGACGTAAAACAATGGTTAACTATATTTTGTTTATTTATGACTAGGTTATCATGCTGTAGTGATCTGCGTTTCACCGCTATGATGAATTATGTTAGTACACTGAGAAAAAGGTTATTCGATTTACCAAAACGACGATTTCTTCCAATAAAAATATTTAATTGAAAACGAGCATATAATGGATATTTTGCTATCCATTTATTTTTATGGTATAATAAATTCTAATAAAAGTTAGAAGATAAATGTTAAAATGTTGATGGTATGATTCACCACTGTTAAAGTATAGCGTACGATAACTAAAAATAAAAATCCAATTTGGTGCTTACAAGCACATTATCTTAATAATACCGTTAAGCTTTTACTCTTTTAATATCTGCAGATATTCAGGATTTGTAGAAAACTAAGCACTAATCATAAATAAATCAATTGTCTGCAACACACAGAAAATAGAATAGGTTTTTTAATCGGAAAATTATCCAGTTGCCCTTGTGGTCATTGTTGAACGGTCTTCTTCATCAAATGTAATGGTTCTTATCCACGAAAACTCCCAATCTTCGGGAAATATTCAAGACAATTAATTAATACTCAAATTTACAGTAGATCAGCCATAATAACACTTTTTTTATTTACGTGTAATGTGACTTGTTAATGAAAACCAAAATAAGGGATAAAAACAGCCACCACGAATATTTAATTTATGCAGAGAATACAAAAACAATCCAGAAACCATTATATTATGGCATATAATGTATTCTATATGCTATCAGGCATATGGCATATAATCCATCAATGGATTATATGCATATTCCCTGTTGTATGCAAGTACCACACTACTTCTTAATTGGGTCACCCACATGGCAACACTGTGCCATTTAATGTCAATATTTTAATTTTCTGGGTTATACACCTGCCAAATGGGTACCGTAGTTAAAACAAAGTCACTGATTAAACAAAAATGATAATATAAAGGCACATGTAACCACATGCTGCATTAAAAATATTTTTTTATTTTACTAATAGCTATCTATGTTATATGTGTTATTTTTCGAATGACTGTATGGAAAACATATGGTCTATACTCATCGTTAAATATTTACCACTAAATTAGACACTAGCTCTTAATGGGTGTGTATATTTGGTATAATTCATTAACAGATTTTTTCTATGTGTACCAATGGAACATACATTATGGTTTCTGCTCTAGGGACCCGTTACAGAACATAATTTAAGCCTCGTTTAAGCAGATAATGAACCTTTAATTAACTTTTGTTTGGCCATCGAATATTTAGACGTGTATGAATGACGTTGGTTTGTGGAGTTTTGTTGCGATTCATTTCAAAACAGAGTCGCCCAGATTCACGAGTGGTAAGATCGATTTATTTGACAATCATGAATTTAAATTAATAAGTGTAGAAATAAGACAACTAGGTTTTTTGCTATATATTTATTTCGGTCTTTTTTGTACAAATTCATAAAGGCAAGGACAATTAAAGTATGTATTTTTGACAAAAATAAAGCTAAATTCATTGTAAAGGTGCCCCAGTGGGCACTTCAGGATTTAAATTTGGCGCCATTTTTTCATATACGTATTACTATTGTATTGTTAGCATCCAATCTACCCGCTGTTAAAATTTGAAGCAAAGATAAATCTTTGTTTTGTACCACGTGATGTCTCAGCACTTTGAAGTTTTGACGGAACTGTCACTGTCAGTTCTGACAGCAGTTTAAAATGTGAGCTTGTCGGTTTCCTTTTCGTCTTTTTACCTTTCAAAAGTAAAGATTAATGTGTTTTTATTTGTGAAAAGTGGATTAAAAGTTAATTATTATCCTATATTCACGATAATGTCGTAGCTAATGTACCAATAATGCCAGTTTTAAGCAGCAAGAAGTGAAGAAATTACTTGCAGTTTTAGCGGCAGATATTCTTCACAAGAGTGTAAACTGGAGAGTGACTACATAATTTTTAATTTTTAATTTGAGATTTAGGGGCAAAACGGGTAAGAACATTATGTAAATAAAGCGAGGCATCGTTTGGAAATCTAAAAAAAAACACATTATTTAAGTTCGCATTAAAACTCAAAATACGTAAGTATAATTTATTGTAATCATTAATTTATATATAATACATTATAATTAGAATCAAAATCTGCTTAAATAATTAATTACCCACCTATGCAAAATCACTTTGTCTTTCTGAACTGACCGGCGCGTCGCGTCGACATGCGAAACAAGATCTCATTTTCTATCTAAAATATTATTAACTCTGTTTCGATATTGTACTTTAAAGTATATAATAATTTATACTTCCTGGTTTTTCTGCTATTTTATTATAAATTGAAATAAATATTTACAAAATAACGCTACGGCGAAATCGAAGGCTTGTCAGAATCAAATTGAAACTTTTGAATATGACAGGCGCGAGCGGCTATGTTGTTGTATTTGGTGTTTTGATTAGCGGACGGTACGTAGTATTGAGTTCACTGGCTGGGCAAATCACGTGGTGATTTATGAGAGATGTTCAGGACATCACGTGACTGGTTAGTAGTAATACGTAGGTATATGCATTTTTCAACAACATAACCTACAAATTTTATATTTTGTATGTGTCATCTAGAGACCGGGCAATTTAGTATTAGACCACGGGCATTGCCGCACAGTGTGTCGATCATAGCAAGCTAGCTGGATAGAATTCTTTATTGCAATTTTCTGCTTCTAACGCCTATACTCGTATTAAATACTGTTACGAACATTTTTTTGAACATACTAATCACTTAATTCTTCCTCGGAAGAATCATCTATTATATAATCTTGCATGTTAAGGTTCTGACCAGAAGTTACTGTCACCTTGGTTGGTACACATATTTTTAGTAGTGGCATTAGTAAGTCTAATACTTCTGAAGGGAAATTACTTATCTTTTTTGGGGAACCTCCCTCAGGCTGTTGATTACGGGGTTAGATGTAATCAGTAACACATTTAGTAAATCCTATTGGTGGCAACCCGTGACCGCTTTCAAGTATTAAGGATTCCGCAAACAGACGCGGTGGAGATGACGGTCACGGTAGAGCTGGCGGTAGCGGTCTAAAACAACCCATGTAATACAATTCGGGCACTCAAATTCCAACCTTCCAATCGTTAGAAACTGCGACCAGTGCTGCGTTCTAGTAACGACAACGAAGCGGTAGCGATGGAATTCGACAGGTTGTATTTGACCACGACGGTATTTAGGGTTTCCAATCCGGGATCCCTAAGTCCCGGGATCCCGTATATATCTGTCCCGAAAATCCCGGGATTAATTTATCCGGGATTCCGGAAATCTCGAAAAATTTAAATGCTCATACTTAAAATTTAAATCTGCTCAAAATCCTAGCACTCTTCACGAAACTGATTTTTTTGAGCAACCCAATTCTGAAGCAATTGCTCAGTTTGTCAAAAATGTATCGGATATATTAGAAAAAAATATTGTAGACTCCGAATCTGATGAAGATATGATGCCCCTATCTGAAATAGCAAAGAAATCGACCGAAAATTTAACCTTAAACCAAAAACTTCAAGAGGCCATAGGTTCTCTGACTACTAAACCTATTTTGTCAAGACCAGAAAATCAAAAAGTCGTCTTAATGTGATAAAAAAGAAAATGTCACTTTATGAAAATGGTGGATTGAAAGGCTTATATCTTCAACGGTGCTACAAATATTTAATGACAGTCCCATCCACAAGCGTGGAATCAGAAAGAGCCATTTCTTCGACAGTCATATTTGCTACCAAACAGATCGCGCGTAGATGATAAAACTCTAGATACTTTAGTGTTTTTAAGATCATATTTTATTTACACTAAGCAGAACGTAAATATTTAAATTTATAAATTTTGTTTTAGTGTTTGTCTATAGTTTCTGTATTTTGCTTCAAGCAATGTTCCTTTTTTACTTACTAAACATGAATGCTTACTAAGTTTTTTTATTTTCTTTATATTTTTTAATAAAACACTTCTTTAATTTGCTTTTGCTGTAGCTGCATTTTTATTATTTCTGTAGATTAAATTTCTCATTCTCAAAGTTAATCCCGGGATCCCGGGATTATGGGTGCTAATCCCGGGATTGCGAAACGGGATCCCGATCCCGAAAATTGGAAACCCTAACGGTATTGTTGTGTGTGTGTGTATTGGGGAGTTCTTCATACTAAATATTGAGTGGATATTATGGAAAATGCAAGGGAAAAAATAATCCAAGCTCTAAAGGCACACAAAATTTTATACGACTTATCTAATAAAGACCATACAATTATTAGAAAAAGTAGTTTAAACTTCTGGAATTGCTTGAAGCTTCAAGAATTGCGGCCAAAATTAAGGCTTCTTTTGGTTTCTTTTTAACGTCATAAAACTTACAAAAAAAGACCGTTTTGTGTCCTGATTAAAATAACAACTGAATAACTGTCACCAAGTAGCCAATCGCTACCGCCACCGCGTAATTTTGCAAGGACCTGTCGCGTCTCGTACCGCTAGTATGACCGTGACCGCCATCGCCACCGTTTACTGCGTCAGTTTGAGGAATCCTTTATACTCTCAGAATCTTCTGCAAACTTTATTACGTGCTTCCTGAGCTTCCTCAGAAAGCTGTCCAATTGGCAGAAGAGCCGACTGTATAATATCTGCATTGTGCACAAGAATTTTGTGCACAGTAGTTTTGGCATGTAATACCATGAATAGAGACTCAAATACAGTGTTCGAGTGTCCTGTGTTAAATTTTGAAATTTTTTTATATTAATATCATCATGATCAGAAGACAAAGCTCCAAGCAATGTTCCAAACTTGTTTATGAGAATGACATCTAAACCTGTAATCTCCGCACTCAGTTCAGGGTTCCCAAAAAATCTGCGGGCAGTATTTCCGCCATTTGAGTTGCCATACCCTGGCTTTGGTTTATCGACAGGCAGGCCCATTTCATTCTTAAAACGCTTCTGAATGGTAGTGGAACGTTGTTTCACATTAGAATTATCAGTCGCATCTCGTAGTTGCCATTATTTAACTTCAAGTCTGTAACTAATGTGAAACAAGCATTCGAAACGCTACAAACTCCCTTGACTCATCATTCATCAAGTTTCGGTCAAAGCTTTGCCGACTTTACCATCAACCATAGTCAAAAATAATGTATGGTTGACAGATACCCCATGATCCCTAATATTACACATTGTCGGCAGCAACTCGTTTTTCCTTCAAGATTTTTATTGATTTCGACCACGGTTAAGTCAGTACTTTCCTTGACGAAAATAAACATTATTGGGCGAAGAAGATGGTCGCGAATTCTGCCAAGCAATGTTACCAGTTTCGTCACATAATTAAAGCGGAACACAAACAAAAATTCATCACTGTCATCAGTATTGGTGACCCGCCCTCTAGCTCCACTTCCGAGTTTTTATAAGCATGGCTATTATCCACGTAGTAGGCCAAAGCTTCATCTTTAGTTAAGCACCCTTGACTGGTGCTCTCCGTGGATTTTACACTCTTCTTCATACTTATGCACTGTTTGGAACTTTCACTCGCGTCCCTTATAACCATCGCCAAGTCCCTATGACCAGATAATCGCGCTTAAACTTGCGCAGTAATTATCAATTCGGAAGTACCCCGCGAGCTAACTAGATCGTCAACTCGTCTCCAGTCGAACCAGTAATCATTTTCATGACAAAAATCATTTGGAAACCAAACAAATCGCAGAAATGACAACTTCTTGACAATGACAGGACAAAAAGTTATCAAACCCTAACTCATTAACTAATATCTTAATTTAAACCAGTAATAATTTTAAACATTCTGTGTGAATCCTCGAGATTACTACTCTAAACAACATTTAATTAATTCCACATATTAAAATCACAATAAAAAGCAAAAATTGGTTGGTTTTTCCAAGTCGCTCCATTTTATTATTTAGTCATTTCTTTGACGACCGTAATAACTGAAAATATGAATGGGAAAAGGTGATATGTCACATTGTGTCCGTTCACGTTTTTCTGACATGTAATTGTTACGTCTATGGTCAATGTTCGGAACCTTCAAAAATGATATTTTAAATCTTTAAGTAGAATTCACATAGTGGATATTACGAGTATATCATCCATCGCCCAATAGCTTCTATACAAATAAAAAACCAATTTTTTCGATTTACTCAAAATTATAATTTTGTGAAACGTTTCCTTTATCCACTCATGTCTTCAATTATTATTGTTGACGCTGTCCTTAACAATTTAGACTTGAAACATCCCTAACCAGAATTTAAGCATCATCAGTAACTATTGGTAGATTCTATTTCCCCTAAAGTCATGATCATCTATCGTCTTAAAGCTGCAGCAAATGAGTTATGACGTCACGCTTAATGTGTCCTAAGTGTGGTGGCCCAATTGGCGACTCAAATTAAGAAAGTGGCGTCCTCTTCAGCCTTCTTGCTAACGACTATAACGGGGAATGCTTTGTTTCATCTGTGTTTTCAGTATCGTGTTATTTCGCATCTTTGTCATCAAGTAACTTCTTCTTCCCTATTAAAAATCAGCTGATTGCAGCTGGCTTCCTTGAGTCGCCAATACGATTTGCAGTGCGCGATTCCATAGAAACTCAGAGACCAACACGAATTTTCGCTGCGTTTAAAAAAAAAACAAAAATAAATAGTGTATCGCCGCGCCGCTATAGGAGTTTGCAAATTATTTTTTTGCAAAAACTCTCTTTACTCTCAAGGACGTCGCGTGATGTAACTTTTCGACACATCATCCTGTTTACAGATTGTGTTGAGCATATAGACACAATGAAAAATTGGCTTCTAAAATAGATAATATGCGAATAAAAAAACGTTTATTAGTAATTTATTATTCCAATACACAGATCAGAAATTGCCAGGCGAAAAAAAGCTGTCTGAATATTAAATATTTATTCTAAAGGTAATTAGTTGCAGACGGTAATGCTTGAGTAATTTTGACTGGGTTAAAGTTATCGTAACGAATGAGTATTTTTAACTCTGAAACTAAAAAAAGAAACCGTATAAATTTTAATAAATTACATATACACCAAAAATTTGTTACACTGCAAAAAAATAGATTGATATTTAAGCAAGATTTAACATAGCAGTTTCACAATTATTGCATTGTCAGGTTTGTATATCGAGACATAGACAGGGCACAAGAATATATTATAAATAACCAGAAGGGTAACACGTCTTGTTGTCACGCGCGACGACCGGTGGGCTCCAAACCATCAATACCCTGGAACGTACCCTGAAAGGATCAGTGCGGTAGTAATCTCCGGAGTGTTGGGTACTGTTGTAAATACACATATAATAATAAATGTATCCAATATTTGATTACATTATTTTTATGCCTTTTATACAATTGCCTAGTTTCCAAGATCTATTTATTTTATCGATTGAAAGTAAGTGATTATATGCGTGCAGCTTTTTGCAATAATATTATCTCCAGGATTACACAGCTTGTAAAAGAAATGCAAGCTCAAAAATCACATTGATGATTTGCCAAACTTAATTTTCTATTAAAAATGTTCTTTTTTATATTATAATTATAAATAATAATACACTCTGTGCATGTTACTCTTTAACGGATTTGTTGATAGTTTTGATTAAAGTTTATTTTAAGGCTTCATTTGCCGACCACACCCATTTATTGCCAACTTAATTTTATTTTAGTACATATAATTTTTTGCGTTATTTTTCATTTGTATTAACGCTTTCACAATATTAACCTTAAATTCATATTCTACGGGTATTTTTTTACGTATTAATCAAAGTTTCAAGATATTTTGATTTATTTTACGAAAAAAATATTTAAAAAGAATATTGAGGTCCTAGTGACAGAAAATATGAGACCAAGATCTCTTAAAATATTAATATTCTAAATGAAATCATTATACACGTTGAAACTTTAAATAATTGACTAAAATTTGCTTGCAGGATATAAATATATACTTAATATACTCATATAATTTTATTGTTAAAAGTTTTAAAGCCTAAAAACCATGTAAAAATTAAATTAAGTTGGCCACCATGAACCCGATTGAAAATGCCAGCTTAAGGTCAATAGAGGCTTTCGAAAATTAAACTTTAGTATTTAATAGTTTAGAAAATCTTATTAATAAAAGACAAAAAGGATCCCCTGCCAACCCGCATAATTTTAAGCAAACTTGCTCATTTTTACCTTTTTTAGTCGGGTTTGCTTACGTTTGCTCAGGCTTTTTTATAATAATTTTCTAAGCTATTCGCATCTGATAATAGATTTATAACCACAACAATATGAATACATTAAACTTGGTCAGTAGACCACGTGACAACTTTATTCTGTAATGCATTTTATAAATATTATATTTTCGAAAAACCATTTTTCGAAAAAATTTATTTTTCGAAAGGATGCGTTTTTGAAATTACTGTTTTTCGGAAAAAAGTTTAAGTAACTCTTTTCCGAAATTTTTTAATAGATTCGTTTTTTTTAACATTTGCGGCCAGATTCTCCAAAGCTAGACCGGTCTAATTCGTCGACCAGAAGTTTTATT
Source organism: Philopedon plagiatum (assembly GCA_963971165.1). Lineage (NCBI taxonomy): Eukaryota > Metazoa > Arthropoda > Insecta > Coleoptera > Curculionidae > Philopedon > Philopedon plagiatum. The sequence continues at coordinate 140,971,194 of OZ020189.1, read as the reverse complement.
CTGACACGTGTAAGAATAAGATAACTGTTTTATACTAAAAATGTAGTTCCTAATAGAACAACAAGAGGCGCGTTACGTATGCATCCCTCTACGGTCCAGCTGCAAAATCCTATAATATCCCACTTCTCTCGCTCATTCATACCTAGGGACTCCAGATTATGGAGCAAATTACCTGCAGATGTTTTCCCTCCTTCCAACCTCCAGTCCTTTAAATCCCGTGTCAATAGTTTACATTTACCTTCCCTTCAGACGCCCCCGGTACGTTAGTACTTAGGCTTGACGTCTACATGTGCTATCTCAGATAAAAAAAATGTTTCTCAAATTTATTAAGAAAAAGGCAAATTTTCCACAATAGTAGAACTAAATGTATTCTAGCAACACGGTCCAATATAAAAATCGTTATGAAATTAAGCAAATCGCTGAATTATATTATTAGAATAACTCAAAGGTTTTTAATGACGACTTATTAACAATGACAGGACAAAAACCTGTCAAAACCTAACTGATCAACTAGAAGGTCTTAATAAACCAGTACTAACTCTTAAACCTTTTTAGTGAATCTAAACATTAATATTTAAAAACGTGTAGTGTATAATATCTGCTCTTATTTTACATTAGTACTTTTTGGTTCCAACTCATGCATATACAGGGCAAACGGACCATGAACAGGATGTCACAAGCCACTGCTGATGCAATTTTTGAATTATTCATTACTTCATTATTATTTAACCAAAATTTACGTCTGAAATTTTATTTGCGCACCATAGACGGCTATTAGGCAGGAATAGCGATGTTATTTAATGGTAAAAAAAGGTAATTATCGAGAGATTACTAATTAAATCGCGTTTTAGATATATACGCTGTCTGGTTTGTACAATTAAACTGAGCTGCTTTACCGTAAATTATACTAAATGTTTAATGCAGCTTAAATTGCGAATCTGCCAATTATAGAAATTATGAAGTGTATGTAAGAAACCTTAAATTTTTATGATTGGTTGGTTAGAAACGGGAGTCAGGTGTGTGTCTTGATCTTCTTCGCAATGCTGCCTCATGACCTCATGACTTATTGTGCACGCCTGGCTTGTCAAAAAGTCCTTTGATCAGATCCAGTAGGTTTCTTCAAGCTTCACATCCGTGAGGCTGTCACCACATTGGATTCCTCCAAATATTTTAAGTGAGCTTCGCTGCTATATATAAAGTGTGAGGCGGTTTCTTCCTCTTCACCACATAGCCTGCATTCTATGGTACCAGCGTGGATTCCTATTTTTTGTAAGTGTTTTCTTAAGCTACAGTGGCCTGCCAATAAGCCCTGGATGAGAGTTGAAAGCAGCATTACAGTGGTTAATGCCTTTAAAAAATTGCCCAGTGTGGCCCTAGAATGTCTGACTGGGTGTTGTGTTCCATCGATAAAGTAAGTCTGCGTCAAGGAGGTTTCACTAATAGAGACAGTCAGCCATATTCTAGCCCCGAGTAACCAGGGTCTACCGCGTAGTAACCAAAACAAGAGGAGTACCTAAGTCATGTTTACGTACGATGGCCAGGTTGGGTTGGGTACTCCCCGTGAGAGAGGACTTTGCGTAGGAACTGTGTGACTAATCTATTGGATAACTTTTTGTTGGAAGGAGTGTTGAAGAAGGTGCTGATGTCCAGGTGCTGGAATAATGTTTTAAAAGTTACTTATAAAATAATCCATAGTTTTCCAGAAACTCAGCATTTAAGTATTTGTGAATAGATATGAAAATCTTAATTCGACAAGTAAAATAATTCTTCAGTTGCTACTAATGCGATTCTATTCTAATTCGATTAAAGGCAGCTTGAAGCCAGAAAGTAAGTGCATTGTGTTTTATATAGCAGAAAGGCCTTGTATTTTATATAACATCTGCATCTGAAGCTCTGCTCCGCTTTTTTTCATCTGAAAGATAACTACCGTGCAAAAGTCTCCCATTGGGTTCTAAGATCTGTAGAAGATTAAGTTTCTCTAAAACAGCCACGAAGTTTTCTGAGTAGTGTCCCTGTAGCACTTTCTTAGAGGTTTTAGTTTACTGATGTTCATCTTTAACCCCGTTTAGTACAGAGTACAGTAAGATCAGGGGAAAGAATGAATTCTCGTCTTCTAAGCAGCATTTGCAATCTTTATCATTTCTAAGTACTAACCCCTTGTAATAACCTCTTGTTCTCATTTTTAAAGTTTTAGTATATTTAGAAGATTGACTTTCTTTTGAGTCACTTAATTTGTTTGGTACCAGGCCACTCATTCATAAATTTGTATAAACTGTTGACTTTTCAGCACAATCTTTAAGTTCGCCCCCAAGTTTATGACTTTAAGATTTTTATGTCATGAGGCTTCCACTAAAGAGGTGTTCCCCCTAATATAATATCCAAGAGGTTCCTAAATCTACTAGTGGTTGTTACCTGAGATTTGCAATATTTATTAATGTATTATAGATCCGTTTTTTATACCTTGTTGCGATTCTTTTACAGCGCCATGTAGAACAACCTAAAACTTAATGTATATCTTAATGTATCTGGTATGTTTAGCGTGCTGCAGTGATTTATATAATATGTCAAATAATTATAGTACAGCAAAATGCTTAAATAACCGCCTTGGGCAAAACACAATGAAAAGCTAAAAGTCTGGGACTACCGAACCATTTATTATTCTAATGGACGATGTGTGAATTAAGAACAAAGCGAGATATAATTGTTTAAAGACGGTTTAGTTAACTAACAAAAGAATCCAGAAAAATAAAGGATTTAAGCTACATGATTTCTTAAAAAATTTTGATCCCAAGATAGGTTTGACACAAGTAAGTGGCCACTGCCGTCTAATCATCTGCCGTGCCGTACAGAACTGGAAACTATGCACTTTTGTTGGCATCGTTTTCCAGTATAATTCCACGCGACTGATACTTTACCACAGTCACGTGAGCTGCTAAAAACCTGGGTTTCGTTTTTGAGCTCGAAATTTTTTCTCTTCGAATAGTCTTTCTCCCTTTCTCTCTTTCAAGGAAAAGGAGGAATGTGGTAGACGACTTCTTCCTTGACCGAGGACACATCCTCTTAAAGGGCTGGTGAAGTCCGTACATATGTTTCCAGCTCTGGATGTGTGACTCGGATTTCCCCAGTACATCCACTGTACATAGTACTTAGACTTCGGTCTTCGTGGGCTGTTAGAACATAAAAAAACCTAACCTGTGGAGTGGCAGCTTTGACAATTAGTGTCCTGATTCAGGACATCTCTTAAAAAGAAATTCTTTTTAAAAGAGAGCTATCCGACCAACTTCGGGACCTAGTTTTTACAAGCAATCTTTCGTACCTATAGAGAGTGTCCAAATATAGGTTAACTTTACTTATACTATAGCAAACACATCTTAAATGTAGACCTCCAGCACTTAGAGTCGAGAACAATGATTGCGGCCAACTTTTAGACAGTGAAAGCGGATCAGAGATGTTTTAGAGCGCCACGTGATTAGGGGATTACATCATGCCCTGAAGTAAGATGTTCAGTAGACTAAGGTAAATAATCACCTACTACCCTCACTCTGACCCAAAAATGTCATTGAAAATGGTTTTCCTCAAATCCCCAGGCAATTAACGATGGGATAATTTGAATTAAATGAAATGGATAATTCGATTTTTTAAATAATCGGTATCATCCGATTATCAAATTCATAATTCAGGTTATGATCGAAACCTGCGATTTCGGGTTTGCTCGGGAACTAATGTGACTAAACAAGTTATTGCCACTTCGCTTCCCTCGATGTATGGTATGAAAAATGATCTAATTTTTCGGTTTTGAAGACATTAAAACATGTAATAATAGAATTAAATTTGTGCGTCAGGAAACTACAAACTTAGCCTAACTTAATTACAAATAAAGATATACTTATATATTAAAAAGCATATAAACTTACGAAGGTATACAAGTAAAAACTTAAAAGTGTAAGATTCGGCAACAATGATATTTGCTTCGCGCAACAGCAGAACCGATACCATTAATGAGTGACCTGGGAACATCGGTTCATAATCGTAATGCGCTGTCCAATATCAATTAGGAAGTTTCCTATTTCGGAAATATTGAGTTACTTCAACATCATTTAATAGTCTTTCACTTAACTACTATAGTCAAACAAAAAAAATCATCTCGATATCTTCAAAATTGACGAACTTATTCAATTTCTTATATGTGAAATTTTTTATTATTACGCGCCCGGCTTGTGTCGACTCGTGACGTCAGAATACACAATACTGTCGCCGGGCTGCATATTTACAGATGCTAGCGTGTGTTGACACCAGGGTGTTGAAATCAGTGAGGGTTTGGAAAAACAGTACATTTACAAATGCTAACAGATTTGGACACCAGAGGCGAGAGTGTTGAAACCAGTGAGCGTTTGTAGTGGGCATACATTTACAGATGCTAACTGATGTTGACACCGGTGTTAAATTGACACTATAATAATATTTAATTCCGCAATCACAGATTCAACTTTTAAAACTATTGGGAGGATTTTGTTATTATTAAAAGCAATTCCAAATTAAGATTACTTCATATCCCGCAGTTTTAATGTTTTTGATGTGAGTTTGTGAGTGTTTTGATGGAGACACCGTGTTGCCAAATTTACAAGTAGTTTTTCCCACAAATTTTTATATCAGCTTTAAAAGGTGTATTGGCAACGGGTTAGGGCTCTGTTACTATTTAATTATTTTTTGAGAAATTTTGGCATTAAAGCTGTTCTTATAAATAATATAATTTCTTCTTGTGGCCATAGAGTTGTAAAATACGTTCTCGAACAGGTTTGTTCAGTTTTAGGTTTCATCAGTATCTTTTTTTAAATTTTACTGCGACTGTGCGATTCGTATTGTTATAAAATTTTGGCAGCACCGCATACACCTGACATTTTATTAAAAAAGATACTGATGAAACCTAAAACTGAGCAAACCTGTCCGAGAGCGTATTTCACAACTGACTTTATTATGCAATTTTAATTTCTGCACCTTGTAGGGCCGATCTGGGTTACCTCCTATTTCTTATTCATCTTAACATCTCACAAAACCAGCCTAATGCTAAAGGGCATAGATCGGCTAATTAACCTAATATTTTATTTTTATTTTGTTCATTTCCTTTAATAAATATATTTTTTCAATATTCCAACAACGTTTTATTGATATTTTCCGTACAGGTAGGTACAATCATGGAAAAAAGCTATCTACTGCTCAGGTTATCTAACGCTCACTGGTTTCAATACTCTGATCGCCCCTGGTGTCCAAATCTGTTAGCATTTGTAAATGTAGTGTTTTTCCAAACCCTCACTGATTTCAACACCCTGGTGTCAACACACTATCTGTAAATATGCCGCCGGGCTAGCTGCCTGCTGCTGCTTTCGCGTGTTTACTTTACACTTAGGTATTATTTTAGTATGCTCATCTCATATTGTGAAAATGGAAAAAGGTTTTGTTCGTGGGGATTCAACAAACCTACCCAAAGTTGATATTATTGATATGATAATGGATTTTTTTGCGAATAATCCGTCATACAGTAGTGCCGGGATCCGAGGGCCTAAGCTTTCAAAGTATGTTTGATCTAGGTTGTAGCCGTTCCTATACCCATTTTTTCCACCAGGAAAGTCCATGAATTTTTTAATTTATTAATTAATTTATTTGATTATTATTGTTAGTTGTGGCGTATGAATAATGACCCTGCTAAACAGTTATTTTCACTGAACTTTCAGGAATATTTGTTGGTGTATTTTACATGTATGGAGCATGGAGCTGATTAGTTTTTGGTACTCTTTGCCGTAGAGCTTTAACTATTTAGGGGATCCAATTTTGAAAACAAAATCAAAAAACAGCTCCATTTTATTACAATGTTTTTTGAGAGTTTTTGTGCCTTTACCATTTATAAAAACATTACGCTTTCTAACACATTCAAAATAACTGATTGAATATTGCATCTGAACATGGGCGCACCCAGGATTTTGTCTTGGGAGCTGATGTGTGGATTTCTTCAATTATAAGGGCATCCTTTTTAATTTTTGTGTACCTGGGATGTTGGCAAGGGGGGGGGGCTGCAGCCTCCCAGCCCCGCCCCTCTTAATTCCGTTGGAATGTAGAATGTCTGGATTTATTCGCAAAGTTTAAATTTGAAGTCTGTTTTAAATCTGTCTGTTTAAAATATTATATTGATTAATTGATTGTGTGTGTGATTAAGTTTTATGAATCTGGTTTAAACCAACTGGCCAGCTGCTTTTTCGAAGAATAATATAGATTTAATTCATTTCTTCAAAATATTTCAAAAAATAAGTTACTTCTTCAGCGCACCCCGTACATCATGTAACCCATAGATAAAGTAAATAATGGAACATTCGATGTTATGATATGCGTAAATATCTTCTAACATATCCTCACATTTATTTATATTCGAAAATATGTCAGATTTATCAAAAATGTTTATTGGGACTAGTTACACTGTTATTGGTGCATTTTGGAACAATACAGTAGGTACTTATACGAATTTGTTATCTTAGGCACGACTTTGTTTTTCAAACGATTAAAACGCAGTGTCCTGTCCGGTAAGAATAATACTAAATATTAACGGACCGAGTCGTGTGTTGTGACGTCATCGAGCCTCAGCCAACGTGAGCGTGGCATCTCAAACTTTGGAAGAATATAACATTTTTATTTTTACAGATAATTAAAAAAGAAAAATACAGACATTTTTTACATTTTGAGGACTATTTATTAAGAGAAAATGAAAAAAATGGATACCTACTTCCTAATTATGAACGGTAGCGCGATACAGGTAATATAATTTAAATTATAAACCGATTATGAAAATAACGTCTAACCTAATAATCCGATTTTTTAAATAATTCGATTCTGCCCACAACTACTGTCAATATATTTCATCTTGCTTTTTTGCAAGGGTATTCACAGTGCTTAAATATTTAGGCAATCCCACGTGCATTGCTCGAGACCAAAAATATTCGAAGTTTTTTTTTCAAATAATTTTAAACGCCATTGTAGAAAATCACAAATCCATAAAACTACGAGCGTCAGAACTTAAACCAAATAGTTACTCCCCATCTGTGATAATTGTAAAAATAACACTTTAAAAAAATTAAACAAACTCCTATGAGATCATCCAGAATAACTCAACAGAACTTTTAAGCGGCATTAAAAATAAACTTGACTTAAAATATTTGACCTTAGGCAAACCCAAACAATTCACTAAATCAATTAGCAGATGTGCTTTAGAATTGTGGGTGACTAAAGCTGCTTAACTTTTGGCTGAACAACTTTTTAAAACATGCTGCATGCATTAGGAGATACCGTGTATTTCTTTCTGTTTTAGTATCATAAATTTGTTTTAAGTGTGGTTTATTTGACGTACAAGAACTCACTAAAAATTTAAAAATAAAAGCGACAATACAACTTGTTTTGTATACAAAAAGTAAAAAACTTGGAAGCAACTATGATCCGCTCCTGACCTATTTGCAGGACCCTGCTTGATTCGTGTTTTTGACGGTTAATCAATTCACATTATGTTTACAAAATATTAGTTTTGTACATCAAAGTGTGTTCGTGTAGTGGCTTATTCTGTTTCCATAAAAATGGGTAGGTACTGCTGAGCAGACAGCAGTAATAAAATATCTACAGAAAAAGGGTAAGACGGCAACTCAAATCCATCAAGACATTGTGACAACTAATGATTAATGTGCAATTCCTTAGGGCATAGTCAAGTGCTGGTGATGGGATGAAAACCAGCTGTAACGGTAACCACAGACCAAAGTATTAAAAAAGTGGTGTTACAAAATCGACAAATACGCACCAGGAAAATTGTTAAAGATACTGGCTTGTCATATGTGGTGCCACACACACTTACTAGAAACCTAGATATGAAAAAACTGAGCGCAATATGGGTTCCCCGAACCTTGATCATCGATCAGAAAAGAAACCGAGTATTGATTTGCGAGCGTCTTGTGGAAATGAACCACGCAAACAAAGACAACTCTCTTAGACGATATGTGACCATGGATGAGACCTGGGTACATCATTACGACCGTGAGTCCCAAAATAAAAACTGGAATCATAGCGACTTTCCTCCACTCCGCATATTCAAAGTGGTACCGTCTGCTGGAAAGGTTTTACTGTCAGTGTTACAAGAATGCTACAAGAATCATTCTAATTGATTATTTGCAAAAGGGAGAGAACATTACAGGTGCCTGTTGTGTTAACTTAATTTCTAAATTGCAGGAGACCCTTAAAGAGAAACGACTGGGAAAGATAAGGAATGCTGCGCTGTTGCACCAGGACAAAGCTCGCAGCCATACCTCCTGTGCTGCTATGGAGACCATCGATCAATCAAGCTTTAAATTGGTGGAAGACCCACCATATTCGCCAGGCCTAGCCCCCAGTGACTACAGACACTTTCCAAAATTTATGGAACATGTCCTAAAAGCGAAAATACTACCGAGAGAACTACCTGAATACTGCCTTAAGGCACAACAACATTTTTTTAACATACTCATTACACTTTACTTACTTACAATAATAGAGGGAAGTCAAGCGATATATTTAAATCCTAAATTTATTTATTCTCAAAATAACAATAAGATGCATAAAATAGTATTAACACAATTTCCACAGCTAGTCCAACTGTTGCTGTCCTAATTTTCCCCTATTTCGTTTGTGTACAATAATTTTAATTAAGAGGTTACGTGGCATTTAGCATTATATTTCTTTAGTTTTCCATTGCTATTGGTGTCTATAACGAAAATGTAAATTTAAGTCAGGGTTAGCTCTTTTGTACAAAATCATATTCTGAAAATAAAGTATGCCTATATTACTAAGTCGATCCTTTTCGAGGGTTTTCCCCTTGGGCTTTACCCGACCTAATTTATAATACGGTGTATAAAATCTGATCCATCATAAATATCGGTTCCAGCTCATTTGTCATTTTGAAATGCCGCCGAAATGGCAACCGCGCATCTATCTTCTAGCTTATATTACAACAGTTAAATCGATTTTTTGATTAGATAGTAGGAAAGGCAGCGATGGTCACCGGATTAGACTCCCCTGCCATTTTCAGCTTGTCTTATCGGACTTAGATCGACTCCTGCGAGGCCTCTGACATTTAGCTCGACTTTCTCTTTTGTATCGCATCTATTGCGGCCGGATTAATGTGGATTTTTCTAAGTTAGCTGTTGTCGGTTTTATCGAGTGTCGGGTTTACTTTTTTATACTTGACCTTTCTTTTATTGAAATAGTAGGGGATCGAGAGAAGAAACACCCATCTACAGCATCACTGAACAAAACTCTAATTCAATTATAAGGCCAATAATTTTACCTAAAATAGCATTACCATGGTCTTTAAGTAGTTTTATAAACTACTCGTCAATAGCTTCGGATGATGGAATTTTTAGCCCCAAATTTGGAACCCTGTAATTTAAAGAATAATCGATCGATTTTGATGTGCTTAGCAACAATGGAAAGTTTTTTTCTTCCAATTTGTAATTTTAGAAAGAACTTAGAAAATATGAAAAACTAAATTATGTACAGGGCGAAAAAACAGACGATGCAAAGCATGGGAAATTTTTGCTAGTGGCAATTTAGATATCAAAATAGGTTCACAAGATCCGAACATGGATTATTAGTGCTTCCTATAATATCTCTAGACCTGTCTGTCAGAATTTTGATATCTGATTCTTTAATGGAGATTTTCCTTTTTGTCCACTTTTATTGATCTTCACTCTTTGAAAGAAGATAACCGAAGGTAAGGGTTTTCACTACAAACTTATTCGGGTAGTATTCAATGAATACGTTTTTTTTATCAAACTGTATCAAGAGTGTATCAATTTTATACAGGAAGGACCAAATTGATAAAAAAAAATACTTTTACCAACTAAGCGTTCATTTTATTTTACTTTACATAAATTTGATTTAAGCAGTGTTGAGCGAAAAAGTTTTATATCCATTCCAGTTTCATAATCCTAAGGGGTTTTACAGGCTGGAAAAATTAACAAGGACTTAAATGTGTTCCAATTTATTTAGCTTTATTGTGAAAAAATAGACTTATAATGATAAGATCAAAAACAAGCTCACTGAATATGCCATAGTTTAAAAAAGAACCTCCAAGTAGTTTGGCGGGAGGCACTACATCTTACCCATACTTTTCTAATGTTTTGGATATAAGGTCTCTTGTTGATTCTGGTCAAAGTGTAGTTTGTTGTTTGTTTCTCAGCCACTCTGGGTATGAGCCTGCCTGATGAAGGGTAAGGGCCCAGAAATCGCAATAGCAGGAAGACACCCAGACCAGAATCAAAAAGAATAGTCCTACTTTATTTTATTTGTCATTTTACGGTCTTGTGTTTTGCACTAGCGAAAGGATTAAAGCTATTGCATTTACCGACATATATTAAATATATCGACCGAAGAAAATTCCCCATTTTATAAATATTTATATATAGAAAAACCTCCATATATATATATATATATATATATATATATATATATATATATATATATATATATATATATATATATATATATATATATATATATATATATATATATGTGTATATATATATATATATATATATATATATATATATATATATATGTGTGTATATATATATATATATATATATATATATATATATATATATATATATATATATATATATATATATATATATATATATATATATATATATATATATATATATATATATATATATATGATAAGTTATAAGCTTTGTTCGCGGAAGACATTCAGAACGAGATCAGAACTGATTGAGGTTTGTAGTAGTGCGCATGCTTAATTATTAACCGATTCAGGATTTGTTTTTACCGCGAACGATTTCGGAACATCGGAACTAGAATTATTTGGGATTGTCTACTGTCAATGTATTTTTTTGGTTTTGGTGGCAATAGGGCATGGGCATAGGGCAGTTACAATAACATCCAAATCACCTTATGCAAAAAATCTGTTTCAGTATAAACTTTGGATTCCTAACCAAACAAACACAATCGTGAAATCATATAAATTTGATAGGGGGCGTGTCCGAACTTACGGTTCTTGTTAAATCCCTAGAACCGATAGAATCAGTTCAGAATGGATCTCGAACCGAATGTTGCTTCTCCGCGAACACGGAACTGTAACTAGAAATCCGGAATTTTGTGATCCGCGAACGTCATTATTTCAACTGCGCATGCGAATAGTCCCGAATCCGTTCTGAATCCATACCGCGAACAAAGCTATAGTTTAAAAATAGAACAACAATAAGGTTTAATTTGGTGAAATCTAAGTTCTGGGTTATTAATTCACGCCTTGCATAGACTAGACGGTCTTGATTTTCAAGTCACATATTAATCATTACCATAATCATGCACCATAAAAAACACAATGAATAGAATCTTTATACATTTTTAATGAAAACGGATGAGATCACCATGGAAATACTTACTTTGTATTCCCTATTAGGAATCGTATTTCTTATTGAAGAGCTCAACAAAATAAAACATAATGTTAAGATAGTAATATATTATTTACCGAACATGCAGTAATGTTGGCTGTTACTCGTAATAATTAATCTTGTAACTGAAAACTTTAAGTAGGTACATTTAAAATATAATTTTGGAACCTACAGTTCCGATTTAAAGCAAGAGTAGAAGAATTATTTAAAATTGAGCAGTAAGAAAGCACACCTAATTGAGGCAGCAAAAATGCCTTTAATTATATCACCGGTAAAAGCTTTAGCTGTATACAAAATATATTTTTTGTGAAATTCGTTTTTGAGGTTCAACAAAAACATAAATGAACTCTTTGAAGGTGCTCCGGTTGGGTATGCTTTGCTACCGCAAATGTAGTCGATTTTGAGCCAGGTTAAAGCCTAATTTATATTGCAAAATGTCATTTTTCTTTTCAAGACCGACAAAATTTGCAAACTATGATTTTATTGATCTGGAGAATCCATGAAGATCTAAAAATATCTGGATAGGTGATTTTTTTACGAATTATATTTGTTGACGTTGTATACAACGAAGAATCTACTTACGGAAAATTACACTAGAAATAGAAAAAAAATAGATCTTTTTTTACCTTGTATAAAAATTTGGTACTTCATTTTCCAGGTA